>CM045767.1:49425762-49684098 GCA_025200525.1 Camellia lanceoleosa
CCAATCCGGATCAAGCCAGGATCCTTCCCAGTACTCACACTAACGAGCATGATCTCATTCATTAAGGGCTTAGCACGCCTCTCTTTCTCTCAATTGGTCAAATTTTGCCAATCCCGAGGAATTCCTTCCTCTTCGTTTTCATCACATTGTTAGAAAACTTTTGAAAAAATTAGATCAATATAATGACTTATAGGCACAGAAGAGCAGGTGAAATGCATTGCCGTTTCATTCTAAACTTGCTGGCACAACAAGCTCAAAGTAGCAATAGGCACAAAAACATAACAGCCACAGTTGTTTCATTCAGATTTCTGGGTTGCAACTGGCTCCATAGCAGTAACAGACTTAAGAGAAAGCCAAAAGATAAACACAAAATAAAATAGTGATACCTGAGGTAACACCCCCGAAATCACCGAACTTCTATACTGCAGGACTAACTCGATACAACAAGACAGACCCGACCGACATAGTACAAAAAGACCACTTATATACAAGATAACAAAACTGACTGAATACCCAAGTCAGAAAGTGCAAAACTAGCATTCGCAAATGCTCCAAAGTGCATGCCATACGCCACATTCGGCAAGCGAAGCGCCGCCAGGTGGACCAACCGATCACATACTCGCGGATCCTCAAAATCTAACAACTCGTGCGATGACTTATTTGAGGTAGGTGGAGGATGACCTCATTGTCGATCAAATCACGTACTTCATAGCGAAAGCGAAAGCAGACGAAGATTTGTCGTGACCGGTTTGCTGGTGGTACGTGCAATACAAGGTAGCATCATGTAAGGGAGAGAGGTTCTTCGGGAGAGGCCGAGGCTGAAGTGGTCTAAGATGGCCCTTTTTGGCAAGGATCTGGAGTGCCTTAGACAAAGGCATATAAAGGGCGTAGAAGACTCTGTGCCCTCGGGGCAGATACTTCGAAGTTTGTGGACCTTTGCTGGATATACTCGAAAATGGGTCGGCAGGTGCCGCCTTGACTTTCTGATCCTTTCCCGGTGCAGGGTTGGGATTGGAGGGAACTGTTCTAGCATGACGGGGCCTATCTTGATTGTTCGCCTGGCGGGAACTCCCCTCGGTTGGAATGGGGAAAGCATCATCCACAGTCTTAGCCACGACTGTGAATATTTCCTGCTTACTCAATCCTCCGGCTTTCAAAGCCTCAACTGCCCACAGTAGTTGTTCAACGGGATCAGCACATGTTCCCACTTTGTTCTTACCTCTAGCCTCAGCTTGATCGAGGGTTTGGGTTGCTACATCAGAGTGGAACCCGGTTGTTGTTGCCATGTCATGGCCATAGCTTGAGACAGCTTCAAGTTGGCTGAGCTCGATCACAATTTTCCCTAATAGTGGGGGCTCCTGCGGTACGAAATTCCCAGCGTAGGATGTGGTTAGTGGCGAAGCCGACATTCCGTAGGCAAGATCAGCCACAGATCGCTGAAGATCACCAATCATTCTCATCAATTCAAACATGGTGGGCTCACGAGCTTAACACAACTGTGGCGTCCAGACCGAGCACGCGGCAGGCGACCTGGGCGGGTACGGTACTTCAACATGGGTCTCATCCCGCAAGATGTTTCCTTGGTCCAATGCGGCTACCATAACCACTATTTCTTCTAAACTTTGCATCATCATAAGTCCACTGAACTGAACGGTGACTGACGGATCAGATGTCTATCTCGCCTCAGCAACGGAGAACACTAGCCATTCTCCACTAAATCTCTAAACTGAAAGAGAAAACACGCGGCATTTCGGCCCAATCAGAACAGACGCAAGCATAGCTGAATAACTGTACTCTACTACTGATCACTGTTCCCCAAAATCGCTGCCCCAAAAACTGAATTTGATACTCGCAGATATAACTGATTTCTCAAAACACTGATACTGATACCCTCAGGCCTAATACCCAGACTTGCAAACTGATATATGCATTTCCTGTAGAGGTCAACTCAAAAAGTACATAACAAGCAAGCAAGATCCAAAACACCCCTATTTTGTGGTAAGATTTCCCTATCTTATTTTGTCAGGAGCTAGGGTTTCACTACGCACGCAACAGTTTCAAACAACCTATAATCGGGTAGCAACCTGTTCTAGCTTGGAATGGTCACTATGGATTCCAAACATGCACTAGGTCGAATGGTCAAAAGGGTGCCCCGGTGACAACCGGGGTTTGTGTTTCCATCGTGGTAGAGCCCGTAACCGGTCAGCCTTATGGCATGCTTCTGGAAGCGAGCCTCTGGCAAACCGTTCAGGAATAGCAGACGGCAAACACTGTGACTTAGGCGCACCAATGCACATGCAATGCAAAGAAACACATGAGTGTTATCAAAAACAAGATATCATGAGTTCCAGTCAAGTTCTCTAACTCTCCAGCAGAGTCGCCAGAAACTAGGGTTGTGCAGCGGATGACCCGACCCGCTATAACCGCCCGACCCGACCCGACGACAAATGGGTGGATGCGTGGTACTTGGCAGACGGGTGCGGGCCGACTATTTTAAGTTTTTCGGGTTCGGTTCGGGTGGCGGGTGATCTGCCATTTTACTCCACAAACCCAACCCGCCCGTGCCTTTCTTTTTTCCTTCGTTTTTCCCCCCAAATTTATACACGCATCAATTCCCTTTTGTTTAGAATTGGCCCTAATTCCTTCACAGACCAACACGCTGAGACTCTCTCTCTCTCTCTCTCTCTCTCTCTCTCTCTCTACTACATTTTTCTCTCTCTTCTACCATTTATGTGAGGAGTGGAGTACAGACCTTGAGTGAGTTGGGTGATCAAGTGTGTGTTTATTTTAGACTGAAATGGGAAGAGCACCTTGCTGTAAGAAAGTGGGGTTGAAAAGGGGGAGATGGACTGCAGAAGAAGATGAGATCTTGACCAAGTACATTCAAGCTAATGGGGAAGGTTCTTGAAGGTCTATGCCCAAGAATGCTGGTGAGATTTTCTACTCTTCTTTACATTTCACTATATCAAACTTATATATGTAAGTTGAGAGGGTTGCTTTTTGTCTTTGTCTTGTCAATATAAGTTTTCAATAGAGGGAAATAGATTGACAAATATTTCGTATCTCATTATGATTTGATTTTGGGAACTTTTTCTTTCTTTGTTTGGCTTTGGCCAAACATCACTTTGTAGGTTTTGACCAAATTATGAATCTTGCAATAAATTAAGTTATCAATTTTTTATTTTTTAAAAATTATTTTTTAGATGAGGAAAGCTACCAAATTTTGTTGGTGGATTCTTTAGGCTCAATTCATGGTAGATAATAAGGTCAATCCAGTGAACATTTGTCAATTTTCTCCAATTACGTTGTTGCAACGATGGTTTTTTTCTTCTTCTTCTTTTTTCCTATTATATATATATATATATATATATTAATTTTAGTAATTATATAATACTTATTAAAAAATATCCAATAAAGTTGTGATTCGAAATTGTTTTTAAGAACCACAACTGAAATTGTTTTTAAGTCTCATTCTTTATTTTAAGTCTTTTTCAGAATCTTAGTGAAATTCTTTGTGGTTTTAGTTGAGTTTCATGTGTGATTAAGTATGAGATCATTTGGCTCAAAGGGGTATAGCTTGAATCATGATTGTCTAGAGTGATTTTTCATAAAGTGTTTTTAAAGTAATTTTTTAAATGACTGAGAATTAATTTTGACAAAATTGAGGATATCTAATTATTTGACCTTCCAACTCTCAAAACCTAATCTTATTACTTTGCAATCACTTTACAAAAAATCACTCTAGATGATCCTGACTCGTATGGCTTACCTGTGAGACTTTTGAAGCAACATGTTTTGAGTTCAAGTCTCCTTAACTTTGCTTGATATATGCTTAATAAATATTTTATGGTTTTAGAAATAACAATAAAAAGATAAGAAGATTACTCTGATGAGAAAATTGCATATGATGGCATATGAGAAAATTGCATATGACATATGAAAATCATTTGATCTTCAATGTCTCTGATGGATGGTTGAGCCTATGTGCGCTTAACCTTATAGTAATTTGTTTGTATACTCTGTCTTACATATTCTGTGCTATAAAAAAAATGCAGTACAATTTAGATTTGGTATGTCATAACAGCAGTCCAATAGCTAAGCAATACAATAGATTTGGTATGTCTTATATTTTTTATTTATGGTTTTGAAGGGTTACTTAGGTGTGGGAAAAGCTGTAGACTGAGATGGATTAACTACTTGAGATCTGACTTGAAGAGAGGCAACATATCTTCTAAAGAAGAAGAAATCATCATTAAATTGCACTCTACTCTGGGCAATAGGTTAGTGCAACATTCCCTCATTATCTTTCCAACAAAAAATCTGTACACATAATCTATGATGTGAATTTTGAAATTTTTTTATTGAAATTTGAGATTAGAATTTTTTTTTTTTTGTATGTCAAAAATTTGTAAAATTTCAAACCGCCAAACCAATTCGCATCCATCCGCCAATCCGCCAAATCCGCATCTGCCGGATTGGCGGACGGATGCGGATTGACTTTTTCCAATCCGCCAATTTGGAGGACGGATGGCAGATTGGAGGTTTCGTGGCCGCAATCGATCCGCGCCCACCCCTTCCAAAAATTGTAGACGTCCCCGAACGTCCTGAGAAGGAATCCCGTTTTTGTTCGTTGGGCTCACTACAGTTCAGGACTCAACGTCACGATCCTGTATCTAATCTCGCAGAGTGCAATGCAAGACCGATGAATCATCAAAGAGTCCAAATTCGGCAAATCATTTTTGAAAACAGATTTTTTGAAAGAAGTGCCAAACATGGACTGCTTTGCTAGATACAGAGTCGCCACCTAAATATTTTTTATGGGGGAATTTAGGAAACCCTGACTCATTGCCCAAGACCACGTATCCGTCATCACCAAAATTGACTCGGCTCGGGAACTTGGTACGATTGGGAAAAGTCACTTCGTGAGCACCCCCGCTCGCCAGATCAAAGATCGGCCTCTACTAACCATGATATCTAGTTTTGAAAACATTATGCATTCTTATTCCAGTTAATTAGCTAATCTTACTATGTGATACGCACAATACAAAAGTATAGATTAGGTCGACTAATTTGGAATAAAGCATTGTATATCCGCTTGTTTGAAGCACAGTTTGAAATTTGCTAGTCGCAAGTAGGCTAAAACACATATTTCAACGAGTTGTTCCAACTCAAACAATCCAACCTTCACCCACAGGCATTCAGGCAGTAAATAAACTAAGCAATTAGCCTCATGGCAAGCATGCTTTCATGTTAACATTCACACTCATGCGAAATGCTAAAATATAAACACTCACCTAGTACTCCGAGCCAAAACAAGGAACATGTTAGTAATCAAATGTATGATCCAAGTCCATGTTAAGATGGCTAATGCATCGCAAGCAAAATGCAGCTACAATAGGCTCGGCTAATCTATGGATGGCATGTGAAATGCAACTTGACATGTATTCAAGATAGATTTGAAGTACTATGCAATTAGTATGATGCACCGAGCCCGGTGCATACAATACTGATGAATGATGCATACATGCATAGCATAAGGATGCTAATTGAAATATGCCCTAATACTAACCATCAAAAGCAGGTAAGTAAAAAAGAGAAAGAAGTGGGGGTTGGAAGACATGCATCACACACACGCACGCTTATTACACAATTCACCCTCGCTCGGAGAGACCAAAAGAATAATACAAATTAATTAACCTACCAGCTAATTAAATATTTACAACACTTAACTAACTAACGAATCAATTAAACTAAGAGAAGCAGTAAAGAGGCCTCAGGAAGAGGGATGAATGCACGCGTGCTCGATTCTGCCTAGAAATCCATCGCCATACTCTTACTGCCTCTGTTTGCACTGTTTTATGCCTCTGGAGACTGCGCAAGTCCCAAAGTTGCTTCTAAAATACTCCCTGAGGGTTGTGGAAGACCACTAGCTAGAAGAAAACACCACCGGCCATGAGGAAGTGGTCATCGACCACAAATGAAGATCTCGGCCAAATATGGATAGTCGGCCGGCACTGAAGATGGCCGACCGGCCATCCTTTCCTACAGAATGTTGTTTTGACAGCAGCAGAGGGCAAACAAGGCATGGCAATGCATTTTAAGCAAATGTTCACACAACCAACCTCCCCTTCATGTTGTGGACTCAAGGGAGTTTGGTACTCGACCCTCGGGCCACCAATCACGCATTTCGATACATGATGGCCCAAGAAGTCGAGTGTGCATTTTGATGTCAAGTGTAATGCACATAAACACACAATAGGCCCATCCTCTATCATAATCAATTCAAGAGGCAAGGCATGCATGCCAAATGCAACCTAAGCATGTTAGCTAAGTATGCAACATGAAAATGCAAACGCGCATGCAAACAGGCAAGCATGTGACAATGTTCAAACAAATGAGCAAGCAAGACATGATGTAGCCAAAGCATGTAAACATGAAGCAATGTAATAACATTTGAGCTACATGCAAAAGGTGGACTTAGACTAATTTGGGCAGCTTTCAAATAAGCCCAAAACAGTGGCCAAAGTGCTCAAGAATGAGGGATAAGTGCATATGCAAACATGCATGCAAGTGGACCAACACTTAAGCATAAAGAGCGGACTTTTAAGCACACTTAAAAGAGGATGAAAAGCATGCAAATGTGACAATGTTGCAAGCTCTTAAATGGTGCTAAGAGTGATACCAAATCACGTAAACAGACCAAACATGGCATGCAATAAAGCTTAAAGCCCAAAAATAGCAAGAGGACTTGAACCAAAACCATGCAAAACAGAGGGCATATGGAAAATATGACCCGAGACAGTCCTAAAGCATGGCAAAGTAAGCTTAACACATGCGATGACCAAAGCCAACAAGCTAAAACAAAAGGAGCAAATGCATGAGGCATACAAGGCCACTAAAGAGGCATTACACCACATTTAATGCAACCAAACATGGTATGAATTAAGCAACCAAAAATAGAGATATGACATGCTAAAATAAGCCCCAAAACCCACCTAGATGGCATCTAAATGGCCTAAATCTAAAGGCATGCACAAAGGTCCAAACATGGAACATGAAACACAAACCTTTCGAAGCATCAAAGGAGCCACAAATGCAAATATACAAGCATGCTATATGGACTGAAATGACATGGTAAGTGGTTACAAACCACTGAAATGATGCAAGGAGAGCATGCTAGATGGGCCAACACTCAAGGCTTACAAGGGAGATTACATGGTAGTTATACAAAGCAAGTCATGAACGACCCAAATAACCAAAATCAGACCTTAAGCACATCAAAACATGCATAAAAGCTTCACTAAGCTAAGCCAAAATCATGCTAGAAACAAGGCTCAAAGCACAAAGCATGTTAAGGCAATTTCATGGCATTACAAGAAAAGTATGCAAAGCATGCATGGTGTGTCTAAACCAACTTAAAACAGTGCTAAATCATGGCATAATAAGCACAAATACCAACTAAGACATGGCCAACATAGACTTAAACAAGGTGCTCACACATGAGGCTAAAATGGCAAGTATTTAAGACAATAAGGAGAGGGGATGGCCCTCTCCTTCTTAGGACCTTAAAACTTCATCCCCACCACTGAAATCCCTTTGGATTTCAGTGGTGGGAAGGCCAAGACAAGGTGGTCCCGGAGCTCACCAAAAATGCACAAAAATGAGGCCAAACAAGGCCTAAAAGGGGTCAAACAACCCCAAACGCCGAAATAGCCTTAAACAACTATTTTAAGCACTCAAAATCAGAACTTTTATTAGTTATACACAAAGCTTAAAAACAGATGCAAGGATGGCTAAAAGCGTAAGCAAAAATGGGGAATAAAGGGGTAAAGTTCTTACCCTTGAAGACCTCTTCAAGAACAATGCTCCAGCTGGTCTCTCCAAGCTTAGATCAACTCAAGAACTCTGAAAATCACTCCTTAGCACCTCAGTGGCCAAAGGAAAGTGTAATACTAGGTGTTTGTATGCAAAACTATGAACAAAACATCTTAATACACACAAAATATGGAAGAGAGAGAGAGAGAGAGATATAGAGATAGAATAGATACACAATCCTCTAACCCCAATCTCAGAGCTCTGGAATTTTTTGGAACCCCTGAGGAGGGAGGAGGAGCCCTTCCTTTATAGAGATTCACTCTTGCAAAGCTTACAAAACAAGCTAAGCAAGAGGGAAATCCCTCCATACACGTGTATGGAGGGGGGGCAAAGTGGGTGCCAGCTGTGCCAGCTGGCACAAAATATCTACCAAAAGCAGATGAACAGTGATCGACCAACAAAAATGGCCATTTGACCAACAAAGGTGGCCAGCCGACCACCAAGAGTGCCGACCGGCCATCACCAATGGACGGTGGCAAGAAAACATGGCTGGTGGCCTCAAGCCATGGCCGGTGAAGTGTGGGGATGGCCAACAAGCTACTTCCCACCCTCAGAAGCAAAACAACAAGTATTTGGTGCAAAACCAAACACAAAAACAAACAAGTTCTGAGATCCTAAGGCAGGACGCGTAGCCAAGACCTTCTTGAACTCAAAACAAACACAAACATGGATGATCACCAAGTGTTCAAACGATGACGTCCAAATCTTGAGGACGGTCAAAAATGGGGTGTCTACAGTGAGTGTTTGGGAAG
Organism: Camellia lanceoleosa; assembly: GCA_025200525.1. Classification (NCBI taxonomy): domain Eukaryota; kingdom Viridiplantae; phylum Streptophyta; class Magnoliopsida; order Ericales; family Theaceae; genus Camellia; species Camellia lanceoleosa. The sequence goes on from CM045767.1 coordinate 49,434,390, forward strand.
TGGCCATTTTAGAGGCTTTTTGGCTTTTTGGCTATTTTAGTAGATTGTTTTAGTTTTTGTGTTTAGGAAAATATGATGGATTTTTATTTGAGTTGTTGTATTGAAAAATGTAATTGAAATAATGTTTGAGGTTGAAATGACAAATTTGTCCCTAATTTTAATTTTTTCAAAATTGGTGTATAGTGGCAAAAGTGTCATTTCGGCCCGTGGGACTAGGCTGGCCCTACCCATTGCCGGCTGTAGGCTGCATTGATTTTTGTTTTTTTTATTTATAAATATAAATTATTGGTTTAGTAGGTTATTTGGCTTTTTTTGTTATTTGAGGCTATTTTAGCCTCAACTTTGGGTTGCCAAACACTCCCCCGTATGTCAAATCACTTTTTTTTCTGTATATCTTTTCGTAAAATTTAAAAATTTACTAAAATACAATATTCCCAAACGAGACCTAAGAGACAAAATAAGTTAAAAAGTTAATAAGATAAAATGTCACATCCAAATCATAATTATTTTACTTTTTCTCTCACAAAAGTCAAAAAATTCAACCCAAACGACACTACGCCAGAATTTGCCTTTAACGGCGGTTTTATTCACGGCGGTTACAAGACTGCCGTTAAAAATATACTTAAAATGGCGGTAAAGATACCGCCTCTAAAAATTAAGTATTAACGGCGATTCTAAAACAACGATAAAAAGTGAGGGTTAATGACGAAAAAAGTGTAGGAACTGAAGGGTTAGTCTTTTAAGGCAGTCGTTTGAAGACTGCCGTAAATGTAGTTCACATTTTTTTTTAATTCCCTCTCAAAAAAAGTTGGATTCCCTCCAATTAATTGTTAAATGGCATCGTACGACCTACTTCTTCTAATTGATTAGTTTTTTTTCCCTTACATCTCTAACTTCTGGAAGAGAGGCGTTGCAAAGTGAGATGAAAAGTCACCATTGTCGCTTGAAGGTCATACACCAGCATCGGAGGTCGTTCGAAGCACCATTGTCGTACTATAGCACCATCGTTAGAGGTAAGAGATGTTTGCCTACCTTCTGATTCCCCTATTGGCTTCATGTTGCCTCCATTGGTTTCTTTTTCCATGCTTTTCCTTCTCTTTATATTGCCATTCTACCTTTGATGCTAGTGTTTCTATTAAGCTATCAATGATTAGAGGAAAGGTAATTTCATTTTAGGTTTTGTTTCAATGGAATCAAGTATGAACTATACATTTCTTAAATCTCCCTCTTATTATTAGTTTTGATACACATACATATACATACATATATATATATATAGGTTAACAAAGATTAAAGAAGCCAAATTAGTTTTGTGGGTTCACAGATTAGAGACACTGAAATTGGAGATTTTTTGTGTGTTCACAGATTATATACATGTATGTTCAAATTTTGAATTTTAGTGGCACTCACCACCTGTTTGATGAAATGCCTATTAGTGTAAAAACAATATAGGCATAGAGAACTTGGGAGCCAATGATAGGCAGAGAGACAAATAATGTAGAATTATACCTCTGCCTCTTAAAGAAAAGCCAATGATAGGCATATAAAAACATATTTTCAGTTTGAAGAAAAGAACTTGGGAGCCAATGATTAAAATCAAAACAATGTAGAATTATACCTCTTAATTCATCCTTCTTGTGGCTTTTCAATTTGAGGAACTAGTCTAAAACTTTCAATTTAATTCAAAAAAAAAAACATGGATAAAATTATTTTAATTCGATCCTTACATACATAATATAATAAAAAGGAAAGGACAAAGCCAGCAATATACACAATTCATAAAAAAAATCACAACGAACAAAAAAAAAAGGCCGAGAAAATGAGAACAGAAACAGAGAAGGTGGACTGAAAAGTGAAAATCAAAACAAAGATGAAAAAAGAAAAATACAGGTGAAAACTAAAATAGAAGATGAAGTAGAGTGAAAAAAAGCGAAACCGAACAACAAGAAGAAGAACAAGAGAGAGAGAGAGAGAGAGAGAGAGAGAGAGAGAGAGAGAGAGAAAACCAAAATAAAAGGACTAAAAAGGAAAGGCAATAAAGTAGAAGACAAGTGAAAACCAAAAGAAAAGAATAGTGATTGAAAAAGGAATACTAAAACGGACGGACCAAAAATGAAAACCGAACTAGAAGAAGAATACCTTTCCTTTTTTTTCTTTTTCTGGATTGGCAAAATCAGCCCCACCCCTCCCAACCACAGCCAAACGCCCATGCCCCTACAGGGGGAATACCTTGAGGGAAAGTATTAAATTTTCAAATTAATCCTAAGAGTGACCTTACGTAATTTGAAAATAGTCATAGCTAACCACCATACAATATATCAATTTTATTTTGTCAAAAAATACCATCCAACTACAACAAAATTATGGAATGAAGTAACTAAGTGCTGGGTGCATCACCACTACAGACTTTAAAACCTTATGGTAATATAAAATGGAAAATATTATACAAGTCTTACAAACTTTATTTGACTAACAGATGTGGCATACATGGATGAAACTTTAAAATTTGAAATAGGACCCACTTGAATAATATGATAGAGATAACTCTCGTGATCGAGTAAGAAAAAATTGTAAAATTTTATACCATTACTCATATAAAATTCAATGAAATATCTTCGCATTAAATAAGATTAATAAAACAACAAATAAATTCACAAATTCTGATCATGTGGAAATGCACAACTTAAAACTAACTAACATTGGCCATACACATTAACGTTAGTGTGTGGATCTGTAAAAGCAACCATATGACCTTGAAAATTTGAAATAATGGTTGTTTTTTGAATAACTAATGTATTTGTCAATGCAGTTGAGGGAGAAGATTATTCTTGGTCACTATAGTGCTTTTGTACAATTTGAAGGTGAAAAATGGATATGTAATAGCCAAATCTGTGCAAAGAATGTAATCGAATTGGCGATGGCGAATCGCCGCTAAATATTTTAACACATTTAATGCAGAAACTCTTGATTCAGCCATTTCATTGTTGCACTACGCATCATTTTCTTTGGGCGTAATTGTTGTTGATTTGGTTAAATTTTTTAATTGTGTGTGCATAAAAACATTGGACAGAATCTGGTTATGTGACAAAGATTGAACTAGACTCACCAATTTTTGTGTAGAAATTAACCATCTAATTTTGATGGATATCAACAAATTTATTTTAGCTATATCTTTGTAATGAATTTGGTTGTCTTCCATCGAATGTGTTTTGCTTGGAAGATCTGATGTATCTGGTCGGGGCTTTCTTGAAGGTAAATATTACCTAATATTTGTATGCTTTTTGGCTTTGTTTTTCTCTTGTTTGTGATTCATCTTTGGCTACTCTCGAGAATAGTGTTGGCAAACATGAATACCTTGGTGAGTATATTGGTAAATATTACTCGAATTTTAAAAGCAGAAGATTTAAAATTCTGAATTTTAAAAAAGATACGAAATTTTTAAAATAGTAAGTTTTAAAATTGAAAAATTCATAAATTTTCTAAAACAAAGATCATAATTTTATAAACTTCAATTTTAAACAAAGATACGTAATTTTATGATAAAACAGAAGTTTTCAGAAAATTTAGAAGTTTAAAAATTATGTTTAAACTGAAGTTTTAAAAAATTCAGAAAATTCAGAATTTTTAAGGACAATTTTGTATACAAAATTTTCAAGGACTTCTTAAACAAATTTTGTTCTTAAACATCTCCCACAAATTCAGAATTCAGCTATTTTGTCCTTAAACATTGTATCATAAACATTGAAAAAATTTTGTCCTTAAACATGCAATCCTTGAAAAAATTCTGTCCTTAAACAAGACTTCTTGGAATTAAGATGCCAACTGTCCTATATTTATGATTCTTTCTTTTTGTGTTGATATGTATCAAAATAAGTTATTTGAAGACACTCGGCAATCCAACTAACTAAGGCAAATGATTCTCTATGTTTATATTCAAACTTGCACCTTCCTTTTTTTTTGAATTTCTTTATTGTATATAATCATGCTAATTATATGTTGACTCATACTTTTTAATTTCTTTGTTATATACGTGTTTACATATACAATTTCAGGTAATCTTGAAGATAATTGGTATGGATAAGGATTTGATTCATATAAAAAATAGGTGTAGACGTCCCCGAACGCATCTCGAGGAAGGGGAGTCGAGTCCCCAGCTGCTCGTTCGATATTGGGTCACTACAGTTCAAGGACTCAAATGTCACGGTTCTAAATCTTGAACCAAAGAGTCCAAATCCGGCAAATCGTTTTTGAAAACAGATTTGTTTTTAAAGAAGTGCCAAACATGGACTGTTTTGCCAGATATAGAGTCGCCACCTAAATATTTTTTAATGGGGAAATTTAGGAAACCCTGACTCGGTGCCAAAGGCCACGTGTCCGTCATCACCAAAGTTGCCTCGGCTCGGGAACTTGGGTACGATTGGGGAAGGTCACTTCGTGAGCACCCCCGCTCGCCCGGTCAAAGACCGGCCTCTACTAACCATGATATCTGATTTTGAAAACATTGTGCGTTCTTATTCCGGTTATTAGCCTAGGTTACTATGTGATGCGCACAGCATACAAGTATAGACTGGATCGCTTGAATTGGAACAAAACATTTCATGTTTGTTTGTTTGAAAATGGTTTGATGGTGCTACCCGCAGGTAGGCTAAGACGTGGATTTGCCACCCTCAGGTAGGCTTAGAAAAACATGATTTTGCCACTATCTAGTGGGCTTAAAACAAACATTTGATGAATTGTTCCAATCCAAATAACCCAACCTTCACCCACAGGCATTCAAGGCAGTTATATCACATAAGCACGTAGCCTCATGGTAAGCATGCTATTCATGGCAGTCACTCACACGCATGCAAGGATGCTAAAGCATAAAAACTCACCGAGTACTCCAAGCCAAAACAGAAACCGATTAGAAATCATGCATGATCCTAAATATACTGAAATGCCTAATGCAACACATGCAGAATGCAACTATAGTAGGCTCGGCTATTCTAAACATGGCATATGAAATGCTACAACTAACATGTATTCATCTTATAATTGAAATACAAATGCAGTTAGTATGATGTGCCGAGCCCGGTGCGTGCAAAACAGATAAATGAATGCAAACATGCTGTCATACTGTATGCTAATTGAAATATGCCCAAATCTACCATCATAAGCAGGTAAATAAAAGGGAAGAAAGACGTGGGGTTGGAAGACATACATCACACTCACCCACACTTATTACAATTATGCCCTCGCGTAGAGGGTCCAAATAAATATACAGTCCTGAATGAAAGAATATTACAGTCCGAATAATGTACAAATTCCTAATTAATTAACAAATTAACTAAGAAAAATTGTAAAACTAGCACGCAAGCCAGGGACTGTCTTGCTTCTGATGGATGATGTATGTTTGGGCTGCCTGGCGTGGAAATCCACTGGGATGCCCCAATTAGCCTCTGTTTACACCTTTTCATGAAATGCGTGCCAAGCTCCGAAAAGTTGCTGATTCTTCATTTTGCTGCAACAGAGAGCAGGAAAGGGGCATAGCAATGTATTTCACAAATATATGCATGCCTCGATCCTCGTGCCATCAATCACGCATCTCGATGCATGATGGCCGAGGGGTCGAATTGCACAACTTAATGTAGAATGAATGCACATGAATACTACAACAACAAAACCTAACTCCATCATGGATAATCCGGAGTGTCGGTGACTTGGGAATTGAGACACGCCTGCGTTACTCGAGTAACGCATACCTCGTTTCCCGTGCCCAGGCTAACTCTTATCCCGAACACGATGCAATATGCATGACATGCATGAAATGCAACTAAGATGCAATCCTAACATACACAATGTCATGGAATGGCATACACGCTACACGAGGTAATACACAACCGAGCATACACAATGCTATGGATGAAATGGCATACGCAATGCAATAATGGGCTTACACCAACATGAGAGAGCCTCAGCCACACTCACATAGGAGGCCATCAGATAAAAACAAGGTACCTCGAAATGCGTGCATGCGTGCACGCAAACCGAGGACGGGCCCTCAGGCACCGAAATGCCACTCTAATGAGATATGGCAAGACATGGAATATGATATGAAAACATGCAAAATTTCAGGACTGAAATGCAAGGGAAAACAGCCCCGAAACATGATGAAATGATACCTGATGCATGAAAAGGTCCCGAAACATGAAATTTGACACACGACATGGCCTACAGCTATATAAAGCATGCAAAATTCGAACATGAAGTGTAAAGACAGATTCAAGGCAGCCCCAAAACAAGCACTTTTACAGTTTTAAGCATGGAAAAACAGTGAGCATAGATAGGGCAAAATTTGCATGCAAAAATGGGGGGCCAAGAGAGGTAATGAAGTAACCCACAAATTCTGGCCCCAAACAGGTTAGGGGCCTTCTACAACATTGAAGATGAGCCAAAAATATGATGCTTTTCAGTAGATGACAGACCCCAAAAACAGATACAAGTGTGCCAAAAATCTCATGCAAAATAAGGGCCAACAAAGGGGCAAAGAGGCAACTGATGGCTGGGGGTCTCAAACAAGTGGGGGACCTTCAACAATGTTGAAGAGGGTCCCAAAATATGGCATTTTACAGTAGAGCACCAGCCCCAAAACAGTATACAAATATGGCAAAAATACTATGCAAAATTGAGGCCACAAGAGGGCTATAATATGAAGTATACCAAGAATAACCCAAACAGCCCTAGACCCTTGATGAAACATGAAGAGGGGGTCATTTTAGGGCTCTTTTCAGTTCGGACCAGGGTCCAAAACCAGAATCTCAATAGGCTAAAAAAACATGCAAAAAAGGGGACCAAAGAGGGGTACAATGGTAAGTCATGCATGGAGGTCCCAAATAGTGTTGAGCCCTTCTTCAATTGAAGAAGGGCTCAAAATAAGCCTACTAAAAGTTCAACTCATTCTCCAAAACAGATTACATATGGACCAAAATTACTATGCAAAATAATGGCATTCAAGAGGGTAAAGAAGAAAGTGCCAAATGGGGGGCCCAAACAGGGTAGGACCCTTAATGAAACAGCAAAAGGAGCTCAAAAAAATGATCTTTTCAGTTTTGGTTAGAGCTCAAAACAGGAAGCAAAGAGGGCTAAAAAATGGGGCAATAATGAGATCAAAAAGAGAGGAAATGAACTTACCCTTGTAGACCAACCCTTTTGTTGCCTCTTGGACCAAAAATGTTGCCTCCTAAGCTCTGAAAACCTCCTCCAGATGCTGGAAATAGAGTGGTGATGGTGGTGCTAGGTGATGATGAAGAAAGGGTGTAGGAACTTGGATGATTTTGGTGCTTGAAATATATAGAGAGAGAGAGATTGTATGGAGGAGCTCCCAAATCAGATTTTCTAACCCTTAAAATAGATCTGGAGGGCTGTATATATAGGCAAAGGTGCTGGAAAATGGGGGGAAAAAAGGGGGGGGGGGAAATATTTCAAGTTTCCCTCTAAAAATTGGCCTAAAGAGGGGTATAAAGGAAAGTGGTAGCTGCTGGTTTCAAACGGCCAAGAGTCCTTCAACAAAGTTGAAGAGGGGCTTAAAATAAGACACTTTTTAGTTTATGACCAAGCCCAACACAGCCCACAAGTACGCCTAAAATACCGTGCAAAATAGGCCTAAAAAGAGGTAAAGAGGCAAGTGACAGATGGAGATCTCAAACAATAAAAGGTCCTTAATCAAACATGAAAAGGACCTCAAAATATGACTATCTCAAGTTCGGGTCGGAGCCCAAAAATGCAAAATGAAGGTTCGGGAGCCGAAACACCCAATTCGGGGGCCCGAAAGTGGGCTGTTAGGCACTAGAAGTGGTGTCCGACCACGAAGTTGGTCTCTCAGACCACAGTGTCCCTCGAAAGGAAGGAAATAAGGTGTGTGCCAAAAATCGGGGCAAACGGAGGTGGTTAGGCGGTCCCGAACCGAAGCACACGGCCTGACGGCTCCGAAAACCGGGAACCGGGCTCCGAAATGGGCAAAATGGCCTACGGCCATTGAGAGATGGTCTACGGGACCTCTCCCTCCCCTCAGGAAAAGAAACAAAGAAAACTGAGCCTAGTTCGCAAACCGAGGCAAAGTACACAAAAGAGTCCGAAAGTCCGGAGGCAAGGCTCGCAGCCGAGACTTCGCAACCTCAGAACGAGCACGATATGCAACATTATCAAGCGCTCAATCGGTGACGTCTGAGTCTTAAGGTCGGTCAAAAATGGGGTGTCTACAGTTGCCCCTCTTTGACAGAACTCGAAAGTCATAAGAATGACGGGAGTGAATGTCAAAGCCCAGAGACGACCCATTTTTTACAAGGCCGAAGACTTAGACAAAGCAGACAAGATAGACACAGATGTGCCCGTAGGCAGGGGGCAAGATGCAGAATGATATGCGGGGAGATTTTGATAATTGGACTTACACGCTACGTGAAGCCAGTTTGAAGATTGGACTTATACGCTACGCGAAGCCAGTTTGAAGATTGGACTTACACGCTACGCGAAGCCGATTTGAAGATTGGACTTACACGCTACGCGAAGCCGATTTGAAGATTGGACTTACATGCTACGCGAAGCCGGTTTGAAGATTTGGACTTACACGCTACGCGAAGCCGGTTTGAAGATTGGACTTACACGCTACGCAAAGCCGGTTTGAAGATTGGACTTACACGCTACGCGAAGCCGATCATAACTCATGATTATGCAAAGAGGGCTGTAATGAAGCAATTATGCAAAATAAATGCAACATTTTAAGCGAATGCCAGGCAAGCAAGTAAACTCGAGCCAAACTACACCTCGTGCAGAAAGGATGTAAGAAAATTACGGAATTCCCACTGCGAATACAGTGTGCATGTGTGATAGATACACAGAGCGAACATGTGATTGATACACAATATGAACAAAGTGTGATTGATACACTAAATGAATGAAGTGAGCAAAGTGTGATGGATACACTAAAGGTGAACACGAAGTGTGATAGATGCACTTAGTGAACAAAGTATGATTGATATACTAAAAGCGAACACAAAGTGTGATAGATGCACTATGTGAACAGAGTGTGATCGATACACTAAAAGCAAACACAAAGCGTGATAGATGCACTTAGTGAACAAGTATGATAGATATACTGAATGTGAATACGAAGTGTGATAGATGCACTTAGTGAACAAAGTATGATAGATATACTGAATGTGAACACAAAGTGTGATAGATGCACTTAGTGAACAAAGTATGATAGATATACTAAAAGCGAACACAAAGTGTGATAGATGCACTATGTGAACAGAGTGTGATTGATACACTAAAAGTGAACACGAAGTGTGATAGATGCACTATGTGATCAGAGTATGATAGATATACTGAATGTGAAGACGAAGTGTGATAGATGCACTTAGTGAACAAAGTATGATAGATATACTAAAAGCGAACACAAAGTGTGATAGATGTACTATGTGAACAGAGTGTGATTGATACACTAAAAGTGAACACGATGTGTGATAGATGCACTATGTGAACAGAGTATGATAGATATACTGAATGTGAACACGAAGTGTGATAGATGCACTTAGTGAACAAAGTATGATAGATATACTAAAAGCGAACACAAAGTGTGATAGATGCACTATGTGAACAGAGTGTGATTGATACACTAAAAGTGAACACGAAGTGTGATAAATGCACTATGTGAACAGAGTATGATAGATATACTGAATGTGAACACGAAGTGTGATAGATGCACTTAGTGAACAAAGTATGATAGATATACTAAAGGTGAACACAAAGTGTGGTAGATGTACTATGTGAACAGAGTATGATAGATATACTGAATGAATGAAGTGTGATTGATACACTAACTAAATGAAGTGTGATTGATACACTAAAGTGAATATATGCGTGATAGATACACACAATGATAATGTGTGTGATAGATACACAAAATGAATAGAGTGTGATTGATACACTAAAGTGAAGAGAGTGTGATTGATACACTAAGGCAAATGAAGTGTGTTAGATACACTGAGTGAAGCAAATAAAGTGTGATTGATACACTAAGGCAAATGAAGTGTGTTAGATACACTGAATGAAGCAAATGAAGTGTGATTGATACACTAAGGCAAATGAAGTGTGTTAGATACACTGAATGAAGCAAATGAAGTGTGATTGATACACTAAGTGAATGATCTTAAACGGAACTTCTTTGAATGAACCGTACATACAATATCGTGCATGACTGAGAAAAAAACTCGACAGGTATAATGCATTACAATGCATGATGCTTAAGGAAAGCAATAAATAGACAAAGCGGCGCTTTAGAAAGCACCTCATGAGGTGAGTGGCGGTGAACTGCTCTTCTCTGACAGGGATCTCCCCTCGTGCTCTTCGAACACTTTACCTTGAACTCACAGTACAAAGGCTCTGGAATGCTGACAAGGGTTCTACACGTAAAATACTTTGGATGTTGCCTTTCTTCCTGATCATATTCATAACTTTCCCTATTCTCCAACGGGGTGACATACTAGGTTGGTTCAGTATCCAGAATTGAGGTGCATACACGCTATCTCAACCTATGGGGCTTTCATACAGATTTCAAGCCGAGGACACGCCTCTGGGTATTTAAACCAGACTTTAGTCTCGGAAATCCCGAACCTTTGCGTTCTAGGCAACAGCCATTCGAACTCTAGTTTCCACCGTCGCAGTTGGTCTCCTAGGAACTCATTGTAAACACAGCCGAGATGATTCTGGCAAGGAACTGGTACTCAGCGAGAGCATTTCTGATTGCCATTCTGGCTTGAGGCAAACTTGATCTTGAGCTTGAGGTAGAGGCACACTCATACTTCGGAGCATTGACAAGACCTGACAAGGTGCATATAGAATGCGATCTCGGAGCTTACTGAAGTTGGAACAAACTCAGATGCCCGACACTTTCCTCTTTTGCTTTTGCTTTACAGTCCGGAACCATTATAGCTTCAGATAGGTCCTGGTTCTACTGTTCTCATATGACCTGGGTTGAACCCTGCGGTTTTATGAAAGAACAAATTCTGTTTTGCACAAATGTGGAGAGTGGCACAGCACTCTGAGCACAAGACGATTTTATTGTGGAATTGAGAGATGAGTTCTTGACCGGGGTATTGAGCCTACGACTGAACACAGCAAAACAACTCAACAAGGAAATAAAAGGCACACAACCTAGACACATCGAGTAACACTCGAAACGACTCAAAACAAGAATCGAGATAAAACAAAAGGACACGATACCCAGTCTTGCACAAGGAGCCTGTTTCACCGGGTAGTGTTTCCCACCCTTTCTCATTTGTGATTCTCACATCACTCTAGCACTCAATCTCTTGTTTTCTGAAAAAGCCCTTTTCTCACTTTTTCTCTCATCGCACATCTCTCTATTCTTCAATCTCTCATTTTTCATCCCTCCCCTGGGTGGTTGATGGATAAACAGGAAGTTGCGGGCTCTTGCCCCTAGCATGCTGCTAGATTCTTTTTCTCCTGCGCACAGCAGTGAACTTCTCCCATAAAGGGGTTGTGCTACAACTGGGTGTGTAGCAAATCTGTAGCTGACATCGATTGATGATGCTCTGCTTGGAGTTCGGACGTGATCAGATCTGTCCAGATGAGAGAGTGGAATCTCTGGTCTCATTACAGTTCGTGCTTCGCACTTGGCTTGATACCTCGTTGCTCGGAGGATGTGAGAGCTTTCAGCCTTTTGTTGTGCCCTTCAGTTGTTCCTTTTCTGGCAAGCATGTTGATAATGAGGAAAAGACAGAACACCTGACTCAATTGTGTCCCTAGTTCATCATTTTGACCATTTTTTGTTTTTGGCTTTCTAAAAAAAATTTGACCAAAAATGAGAGTTAGATTAACATGCTTGTTCAACTTTTGATTCGAAATCACGCAAGTCAGGCTATGAGCACTGAAAATTTTCCTTTTTCGGGTCCAAGAAATGGTCCAATTTTTTGAAAAGATTGAACAATTTTCGAGAAAATTAGTCAACCTCAGTAAAAATTCTCAAAAACTATTTTTACAAACGGCCACTTGCTCAACGAGCATGAAACCTACTCCTGAGATGCACAACCTTGGATCCAAGGGAAAACTGCCCCGTGCTTGAAGAGAGCTGCATGGCAACGGAAAGTTGCCCCTTGTTTGAACGGTACCGCGGCGTATTGGATGGCAACGGAAAGTTGCCCCTTGTTTAAATGGCGCCGCAGCACACTGAATGGCAACGGAGAGTTGCCCCTTGTTTGAAATGACACCGCGGCGTATTGGATGGCAACGGAAAGTTGCCCCTTGTTTGGATGGCGCCGCAGCACACTGAATGGCAACGGAAAGTTTCCCCTTGTTTGGATGGCACCGCAGCGCATTATAGGCAGTCCTCAGAGTGACGAACACAACCAAATCCTCAGATACAGAGAAGACAAAGATGACTAGAACCATCGCATGGACACAATCGAATTTGAATTGTTTATGGCTGGACTTCAGGATGAAGTTGCCTACGTATCCCAAACATGGGAATCAAGCCTTACGTAGTTCGGGGTTAAGGTACACTCGGGTATTAACCTCTCATTTTTAGGCTCTAACTTTTGCCAAGGCGCCCGTTGCAGGTTTTCGACCTTGCGAGCTATGTTTTTCTTTCTTTCTCTTTTCAATTATTATTTTTTTTTTCTTTTTTTTTCTTTTTTCCTTTTTTTTGTTCTTTTTGTTCTTTTTTCTTTTTTGTTCTTTTTCTTCTTTTTCTTGCTCTAACTTTTGCCTGGGTCGCCCTTCTAGGTTTTCGGCCCAGCGAGCCTCTTAAAGGGTAAAAGTGTAACAAGTCCATGTCAGATGGTTTTGAGATTGAAGCCTTCCGTATCCAGGAGAGTGGCTGTTGATTTGCAAGAGGACTCATCTTCGGCTCTTCGAGCACATCTGACATCTTTGCTCCTAGTTCGAAGGGTACTTCTGTTCTAGCTTTGCAAGCTTCTTCTGATCTTCTTGATCTGACTTTCCTGGCCTCTTATTCAAGGGCTGCTTCAAATCTAGCCACACAGGCCTCACATTGTAGTTGACCGTTGAACATTCTGAATTCAAGTTCAAGGTTTAGAAGCAAAGGGGTTGAGTCTCGAGGCTGAGAGCGATCCTAGGCTGCACAATCTCAAGAGCGATTCCACACAGGTCTTCGCAGGACTGCGCAAAACATTTTGTTTTTGAAAATTTTGAAGAAAGCGACAAATCGCTCGCGCTGAAGATAGTGTGAAACCAATCTGGATCAAACCAGGGTCCTTCTCAGTACTCATGCTAACAAGCATGATTTCATTCATTAAGGGCTTAGCACGCCTCTCTTTCTCTCAATTGATCAAAGTTTTGCAAATCCCGAGGAATTCCTTCCTCTTCGTTTTCACCGCAGTGTTCAAAAAAAGTTTTGAAAAACTCAGGTCATTACAATGACTTCAAGGCACAAGAGAGCAGGCGGAATGCACTGCCATTTCATTCAAATCCCAGCACAACTAGCACACGGCAGAAGCAAATGCGAGAGTGTGGAAATCACTACTGTTTCATTCAAAATCTGTTGGCACAACCGGCTCCCTGGCAGAAACAGACTCAAAACAAAACAAAAAGACAAACACAAAACAAAATGGTGACGCCCGAGGTAACACCCACCGGAATCACCCGACTCCTATACAACAGGACTGATTCGATACAACAAGACAGACCCAAAACAAAAGAGACAGACTCAAACAAAAAGACAGACTCAAAACAAAACAACAAGACTGACCCAATACCCAAGTCAGAAAGTACAAAAACCAGCATTCGCAAATGCTCAAAAGCAGGCGTGCCACGCCACACCCGAGTAAACCGAAAAGCCGCAGTGATTCATCCCCCGATCACATAGTCACATTATCCTCCACAAGCTCACTGATCCAGTGATGATAGACTTTGCAAGACTAGTGCAGCGATGACCCTGTTGTCAAACAAATCCTGTACATCATGGCGCAGACGAAAGCAACTATCAGTGTCATGGCCGGTTTGTTGATGGTAGGCACAGTACTTAGTCCGGTCATGCTTTGGAGGGAGAGGATCAGGTAAAGGCTATTGTTCCAATGGTTTCAGATGTCCTTTCCGGATGAAGACCTCTAGAGCCTTTGACAGAGGCATATAAAGTGGGGTGAAAACCCTCTTCACTCGGGGTGGATATTTGGCCGTCTGTGAGCTACTTCCGGACGCACCGGTGAATGGGGTAGCTTTTTTTGATGTGGTGGTGGTGACCATGCCCACTTCAGAAGATCTTGCGGTTGCATCATCGCTGGTGGTCGCATTCGAATTGCGGGAAAATGCCCACCTAGGCTGCTCCTTCTCCTAGTCAATAAGGCCCTGCTTCATGGCATCTTCGATCTGTACTCCCATCTCATGCAAATCTGAAAGGGTATGGAAGGGGAGCACGATCATTTTCTGCATTAGTTTGGGCTGGAGGTTGCGCACAACCATCCGTATTTGATCCTTATCCGTTGGCCTAATAGTCATCATTGAGGCCTTCGCCCTCCACCGGGCCACGAATTCAGAGAAGCTCTCTTTAAGCTCCTGCCTTGTCGTCTCAAGATCACGGGTTGTGATCTAGATCTGGGTATTGTATGAATATTGTGCAATGAAGGCCTCGGCCATCTCCTCCCAACTTCGTTTCATTGAATCCTCTAATTTGGCGTACTAGATGGCCGCAATACCCGACAGGGTCCTGCCAAAAGTGGAGAGCTTCTATAGTCTTGTCAAGCCCATCGGGCACAGAACATCTGAAAACAAACTCAGGTGGACCATGGGATCTCCTGACCCGTCAAATCGGTCAATTTGAGGCATCTTGAACCGATCTGGCAGCGTCACAGTTGCGTCCGTATATCCATCCTCGATGTCGGGAATAGACCTGACTCCTTGGGATTTCTTAAACATTTTTTCCAATTTACTCAACTTCAGCGCTGTGGGGTCCGCTTCGAACTCAAAGGGAGAGTCCGGGACATTGATAGGCGTGGGCGCCTTGGATAGTTGTGGTAGAATCGGGGGCGGAGCTGGCCCCGTTGGAAGGCCTGTATCCTCTTGGACATTTTGGACATTTGGCGTCTCCTCAGGTATCGGAACCCTTGGTGGGGGAGGAGCCTGATGCCAAGCAGATGCCCCGGCTTGTTGCTGCAGCTTGGTTATTAGCTCTGCCTGTTGGGCCATGATCACAGTCTGTTGCTTGGGGAATTCCGCTTGGCGGATAGCATCTTGCTGCATGAGTTTCATACTTTCTTGCATCTGGCGCATCATTGCCTCCATCCCTGATGTGTTCTGCTGATCCATCTAATGCGGTATCTATCCTGCGATGAAACCGAGACCTCGGACTGTTCCTTTGGTGGGGTGGATAAGACCTTGATCGTAGCTATTTGAATCGGTGATTTGTGCCTGACTAGCCCTTTTACCCTGTCTCTGGCAAAGGAACACTGATTGCCCTTAAATCAATCTCGACGACAAAGTCTATCGACAAGTTCGATGAACCTCGGGGATATCGAGCCTTCAAGCTATGGTTCGGGACTACCTAGCAAAAGAAAACCGACAAAGATCTCGGCTGATTTCACTGAGCAGAATCTGAGCATAGTTGAATGAGTGTGCCTCTCTTGGTCGCCCCAAATTCGCCTCAAATCTGATACCCTCGGGTAAAACTAATCCCAAAATATTGAACTGGTGCCCGCGGGCCTGATGCCCAAACTCATAAACTGATACATGCATTCCCTGTAGAGACGCACTCTAACAAGCACATAACAAATAAGTGAGAGCCAAAACACCCCTATGTTGGGGTAGGGTTTCCCTGTCCTATTTTGTCAGGAACTAGGGTTTCACTACACACGCAACGGCTTCAAACAACCTATAAACGAGTAAGCAACCTGTCCTAGTTTGGAATGGTCACTATGGATCCGAATATGCACTAGGTCGAATGGTCAAAAAGGGTGCCCCGGTAAAACCGGGGTTTGTGTTCTATCTTGGCGAGAGTAACAAATTCAGCCTTATGGACATGCCTTAACAAGACAAGCCTCCGGCAAACCGCTCAGGAATAGCAGATGGCAAACACGGTGTCCTAGGCACACAATTGCAAATGCAATGCAAAGAAACATACAAGTGTAGTCAAAACCAAATATCATGAGTTCGAGTCAAGTTCTCTAAATCCCAATGAGTCGCCAGAAATAGATGTCCCGAGCATCTCGAGGAAGGGAGTCGAGTCCCCCGGTTCTGGTTCGATATTGGGTCACTACAGTTCAAAGACTCAAATGTCACGGTTCTAAATCTTGAACCAAAGAGTCCAAATCCGGCAAATCGTTTTTGAAAACAAATTTGTTTTTAAAGAAGTGCCAAACATGGACTGTTTTGCCAGATACAGAGTCGCCACCTAAATATTTTTTAATGGGGAAATTTAGGAAACCCTGACTCGGTGCCAAAGGCCATGTGTCCGTCATCACCAAAGTTGCCTCGGCTCGGGAACTTGGGTACGATTGGGGAAGGTCACTTCGTGAGCACCCCCGCTCGCCCGGTCAAAGACCGGCCTCTACTAACCATGATATCTGATTTTGAAAACATTGTGCGTTCTTATTCCGGTTATTAGCCTAGGTTACTATGTGATGCCTGACATACAAGTATAGACTGGATCGCCTGAATTGGAACAAAACATTTCATGTTTGTTTGTTTGAAAATGGTTTGATGGTGCTACCCGCAGGTAGGCTAAGACATGGATTTGCCACCCTCAGGTGGGCTTAGAAAAACATGATTTTGCCACTATCTAGTGGGCTTAAAACAAACATTTGATGAATTGTTCCAATCCAAATAACCCAACCTTCACCCACAGGCATTCAAGGCAGTTATATTACATAAGCACGTAGCCTCATGGTAAGCATGCTATTCATGGCAGTCACTCACACGCATGCAAGGATGCTAAAGCATAAAAACTCACCGAGTACTCCAAGCCAAAACAGAAACCGATTAGAAATCATGCATGATCCTAAATATACTGAAATGCCTAATGCAACACATGCAGAATGCAACTATAGTAGGCTCGGCTATTCTAAACATGACATATGAAATGCTACAACTAACATGTATTCATCTTGTAATTGAAATACAAATGCAGTTAGTATGATGTGCCGAGCCCGGTGCGTGCAAAACAGATAAATGAATGCAAACATGCTGTCATACTGTATGCTAATTGAAATATGCCCAAATCTACCATCATAAGCAGGTAAATAAAAGGGAAGAAAGACGTGGGGTTGGAAGACATACATCACACTCACCCACACTTATTACAATTATGCCCTCGCGTAGAGGGTCCAAATAAATATACAGTCCTGAATGAAAGAATATTATAGTCTGAATAATGTACAAATTCCTAATTAATTAACAAATTAACTAAGAAAAACTGTAAAACTGGCATGCAAGCCAGGGATTGTCTTGCTTCTGATGGATGATGTATGTTTGGACTGCCTGGCGTGGAAATCCACTGGGATGCCCCAATTAGCCTCTGTTTACACCTTTTCTTGAAATGCGTGCCAAGCTCTGAAAAGTTGCCGATTCTTCATTTTGCTGTAACAGAGAGCAGGAAAGGGGCATAGCAATGTATTTCACAAATATATGCATGCCTCGATCCTCGTGCCACCAATCACGCATCTCGATGCATGATGGCCGAGGGGTCGAATTGCACAACTTAATATAGAATGAATGCACATGAATACTACAACAACAAAACCTAACTCCATCATGGATAATCCGGAGTGTCGGTGACTTGGAAATTGAGACACGTTCCGTCACTCGGAGTACGGAACGCACCTCATTTCCCGTGCCCAGGCTAACTCCTATCTCGAACACGATGCAATATGCATGACATGCATGAAATGCAACTAAGATGCAATCCTAACATACACAATGTCATGGAATGGCATACACGCTACACGAGGTAATACACAACCGAGCATACACAATGCTATGGATGAAATGGCATACGCAATGCAATAATGGGCTTACACCAACATGAGAGAGCCTCAGCCACACTCACATAGGAGGCCATCAGATAAAAACAAGGTACCTCGAAATGCGTGCATGCGTGCATAAGCAGGAGCAGACCCTCGAGCACAAATGCCACTCTAATGAGATATGGCAAGACATGGAATATGATATGAAAACATGCAAAATTTCAGGACTGAAATGCAAGGGAAAACAGCCCCGAAACATGATGAAATGATACCCGATGCATGAAAAGGTCCCGAAACATGAAATTTGACACACGACATGGCCTACAGCTATATAAATCATGCAAAATTCGAACATGAAGTGTAAAGAAAGATTCAAGGCAGCCCCAAAAAAAGCACTTTTAAAGTTTTAAGCATGGAAAAACAGTGAGCATAGATAGGGCAAAATTTGCATGCAAAAATGGGGGGCCAAGAGAGGTAATGAAGTAACCCACAAATTCTGGCCCCAAACAGGTTAGGGGCCTTCTACAACATTGAAGATGAGCCAAAAATATGATGCTTTTCAGTAGATGACAGACCCCAAAAACAGATACAAGTATGCCAAAAATCTCATGCAAAATAAGGGCCAACAAAGGGGCAAAGAGGCAACTGATGGATGGGGGTCTCAAACAAGTGAGGGACCTTCAACAATGTTGAAGAGGGTCCCAAAATATGGCATTTTACAGTAGAGAACCAGCCCCAAAACAGTATACAAATATGGAAAAAAATACTATGCAAAATTGAGGCCACAAGAGGGCTATAATATGAAGTATACCAAGAATAACCCAAACAGCCCTAGACCCTTGATGAAACATGAAGAGGGGGTCATTTTAGGGCTCTTTTCAGTTCAGAACAAGGTCCTAAACCAGAAGCTCAATAGGCTAAAAAAACATGCAAAAAAGGGGACCAAAGAGGGGTACAATGGTAAGTCATGCATGGAGGTCCCAAACAGTGTTGAGCCCTTCTTCAATGTTGAATAAGGGCTCAAAATAAGCCTACTAAAAGTTCAAATCATTCTCCAAAACAGATTAAATATGGACCAAAATTACTATGCAAAATAATGGCATTCAAGAGGGTAAAGAAGAAAGTGCCAAATGGGGGGCTCAAACAGGGTAGGACCCTTAATTAAACAGAAAAAGGAGCTCAAAAAAATGATCTTTTCAGTTTTGGTCAGAGCTCAAAACAAAAAGCAAAGAGGGCTAAAAAAATGGGGCGAAAATGAGATCAAAAAGAGAGGAAATGAACTTACCCTTGTAGACCAACCCTTTTGTTGCCTCTTGGACCAAAAATGTTGCCTCCTAAGCTCTGAAAACCTCCTCCAGCTCCTGGAAATGGAGTGGTGATGGTGGTGCTAGGTGATGATGAAGAAAGGGTGTAGGAACTTGGATGATTTTGGTGCTTGAAATATATATATATATATATAGAGAGAGAGAGAGAGAGAGAGAGAGAGAGAGAGAGATTGTATGGAGGAGCTCCCAAATCAAATTTTCTAACCCTTAAAACAGATCTGGAGGGCTGTATATATAGGCAAAGGGGCTGGAAAATGGGGGGAAAAAAGGGGAGGGAAAATATTTCAAGTTTCCCTCCAAAAATTGGCCTAAAGAGGGGTATAAAGTGGTAGCTGCTGGTTTTAAACGGCCAAGAGTCCTTCAACAAAGTTGAATAGGGGCTCAAAATAAGACACTTTGTAGTTTACGACCAAGCCCAACACAGCCCACAAGTACGCCTAAAATACCGTGCAAAATAGGCCTAAAAAGAGGTAAAGAGGCAAGTGACAGATGGAGATCTCAAACAATAAAAGGTCCTTAATCAAACATGAAAAGGACCTCAAAATATGACTATCTCAAGTTCAGGTCGGAGCCCAAAAATGCAAAATGAAGGTTCGGAAGCCGAAACACGCAATTAGGGGCCCCGAAAGTGGGCTGTTAGGCACTAGAAGTGGTGTCCGACCACGAAGTTGGTCTCTCAGACCATAGTGTCCCTCGAAAGGGAGGAAATAAGGTGTGTGCCAAAAATCAGGGCAAACGAAGGTGGTTAGGCGGTCCCGAACCGAAGCACACGGCCTGACGGCTCCGAAAACCGGAAACCGGGCTCCGAAATGGGCAAAATGGCCTACGGCCACTAAGAGATGGTCTACGGGACCTCTCTCTCCCCTCAGGAAAAGAAACAGAGAAAACTGAGCCTGGTTCGCAAACCGAGGCAAAGTACACAAAAGAGTCCGAAAGTCCGGAGGCAAGGCTCGCAGCCGAGACTTCGCAACCTCAGAACGAGCACAATATGCAACATTACCAAGCGCTCAATCGGTGACGTCTGAGTCTTAGGGTCGGTCAAAAATGGGGTGTCTACAATAGGTTAGACCCTACATATGTGGAAGGGGTTGAAAAGTTTATTGAGTTTGTTTATGCTAATAAGCCTTTAGAGTCGAAGATATATTGTCCGTGTAAGAAATGTGTTAACCTTAGATATGAGACACGAAATGGCGTAAGAGAGCATATCATCATAAATGGGTTTAACACTAACTACATAAGATGGACAATTCATGGGGAGGCCTTGGCTCCATGTGGTAGAAATGAAGTGAATGAAAATCAAGAATTCGATGTAATTGATGATATGATTGGTTTGGTACATGACACATTTCGAGTTCCAATGGAAGATGGTGTCTTTACTGAAAATCAAACACATGAAAATATGGGATTAGGGCCTAATGAGGAGACAAAGAAATTTTTTAAACTATTAGAAGATGCACAACGTGAGTTGTACCCAGGTTGCAAGAGGTTCACAACTCTTTCTTTTGTTGTTCGATTGTTGCACATAAAGGTACTTAATGGATGGACTGATACATCATTTGATATGTTGCTTGAGTTGTTGAAGAAGGCATTTCCCGAGGGTGAAACATTGCCGGACTCATACTATGAAGCAAAGAAGTTCAATGAAGCCTTAGGCTTTAGTTACACAAAGTATGATGCTTGTCCTAAGGATTGTATGTTGTTTTGGAAAGACAAAAAAATGCTTGATAAATGTGAAATTTGTGGGAGATCAAGATATAATGAATCGAACTTTCGTTTAGAGGATGGAACCACTAAAGTAACACAAATTCCTGCCAAACAAGTAAGGCATTTTCCTTTAAAGCCGAGGCTCCAAAGGCTATTCATGTCAACAAAAACAGCATCACTCATGACATGGCATGCAAATAAACGCACCGATGATGGGATATTGAGACATCCAGCTGATTCACTTGCATGGAAAACTTTTGATGAAAAAAATCAAGATTTTGCTAGTGACAGTCGAAATGTCAGACTTGGATTAGCATCTGATGGTTTTAACCCATTTAGGACAATGAGCATTGCTCATAGCACATGGCCTGTTGTGATGATGTCATATAACTTGCCTCCTTGGTTATGCATGAAGCAACCATATTTCATGTTATCTTTGCTTATTGATGGGCCTCGTGGTCCTGGAAATGATATTGATGTGTATTTGCAACCTTTAATTGACGAGTTAAAGGAATTATGGACTGATGGCATACTTACTTATGATGCATCAAGCAACCAGATGTTTCATATGCGTACAGCTTTGTTGTCGACCATAAGTGATTTTCTTGCATATGCTAATTTATCTAGATGGAGTACAAAAGGAGCATTGGCTTGTCCATCTTGTAATAAAGATACCCATTCTAGATGGTTAAAACATAGTCGAAAGTATTGTTATATGGGCCATAAGCGGTTCTTAGATGAAGGGCATAAGTTTCGAAAAGATGCAATAGGTTTTGATGGAAGTGTTGAAACAAAGAAAATGCCACCTCAATTATCCGGTGATGATATTTTCAAACAAATAGAATTCATTGAGAACAAATATGGGAAGGGTGATGGAAATGAAAAGACACATGTGTCTAAAAAAAGAAAAGTTGTTGAGGATGGGAGAGGCATTGATAAAACCTTGAGGGAAGAATATAATTGGAGAAAGAAAACTATTTTTTTCCAATTACCATATTGGAAGGTCAATTTAATTCGACACAATCTTGATGTTATGCACATTGAGAAAAATGTGTGTGAAAATATACTTTCGACCCTATTGAATGTTGTGGGAAAAACAAAGGATAGTCTAAAAGCTCGTCGTGACCTTCAAGAGATGGGACTTCGTAAAACTCTTCACCTTCAACAACGGCCAAATGGTAAAGTTTTTTTACCTGCAGCTTGTTTCACAATGAATAAAGAGCACAAAGAAATATTTTGCAAGGTGCTAAAAAATGTGAAAGTCCCGGATGGATACTCGTCAAGTATTTCACGCCGTGTACAATTCAAAGAGAGAACTATTTCAGGGCTTAAGAGCCATGATTGCCATATTCTAATGCAACAATTGTTGCCTCTAGCTGTGAGAAGGACACTGCCTAAGAATGTTTGTGAAACCTTGATTGAATTAGGTACTTTTTTTAGACAGTTATGTTCAAAAGCAATACATCCAAATGATTGTGGTCGTCTTGAAGAGAAAATTAGATTGACTCTTTGCCATCTTGAGAAAATTTTTCCACCTTCCTTCTTTGATATCATGGAGCATTTGCTTGTTCATTTAGCAGAAGAGGCAAGACTTCTTTGGACGAGGCATTACCGATGGATGTATCCTATTGAGAGGTATGCATTAATTTTTCAATTTTATGTACATATAAATGACGTCTTGTTGATCAAGCTTATCTTCTAACTAAATAAATTTTATTTTTCATAGGTATTTGCTTACACTTAAAAAATACGTGCGTGTCGAAGCCATCCAGAGGGTTCCATTGCGTAAGGGTATTTAGCGAAGAGTGTTTGACATTTTGTAGTCGATATTTGCATGATGTTGAGACAAAATTAAATCGGCCGATACTGAAATTATGAGGGTGAACAAAGGGGCGTTCTTTAGGAAAGGGAAATTATTCCTACTTGATAAAAGCGCATGGGAACAAGTACATAGATATGTGCTAGCCAACTCTAATGTAGTCACTCCATTAGAGTAAGAAATCTACTAAATTAAATATTCAATTTCTAGTCAATTAAATAACATATTTAATATCCTATACCTATTCTCAATCATGCAGAAACACATTCAAGTGCTTAAAGTCGATAGACATCGTTTAAGTGGCGTGATCTTATGAGAAAGCACAACGAACAATTTTCTCTTTGGTTTAGAGAGCACGTAAGTCATACATGCAAACATTGGATTAAAATAGTGGTATATGTATATATAATGGTATCTTTGATATGTGATTTCTAATACATTGGATTAAAATGTAGGTTCAACACTTGCAACAAACTGAAAATGCAAACATCTCAGATGAAGTAAAAATTTTGTCCGTAGCACCAGACAATTGGGCAAGAAGATACAGTGGGTATATTATAAATGGGTTTAGGTTTCACACTAAACAACGTGAGGAGAGTAGAAAAACTCAAAATAGTGGAGTGTCATTGACTGCATATACACAAAGTTATGCAAGTTCAAGAGATAGACAACCAATTAGTGGAGAAGTTACTTTCTATGGGGTTTTGACTGATATAATTGAGTTGAGATATTCTAATGACTTCAAGTTTGTGTTATTCGATTGTAATTGGGTTGATAACAAGGTGGGGAAGAGGCAAGATGAGTTCAAGTTCACACTTGTGAATTTTAAGCATCTTTTGTATCAACAAAATCGAATGTCTGATGAACCATTCATCTTTGCATCCCAAGCACAACAGGTTTGGTATATACAAGACCCTATTGAGAAAGATTGGCATATAGTTATGAAGATGACACCCAGGGATTTGTATGATATGCGGAGGAATCTTTTGAAGATGCAATAACATGTCATAAGTTGAGCCATATTCTAGTCAACATCTAGATGATTCAACATACATTCAGGAGGATGATGTTGATTGGGTTCGGTCAAATGTGAATGGAACAACTGTTGATGGTGGTGATGATGCCACTATAGATCATAGTGGTGAAGAGGAGGATTATGACGATGATAGTGATGAAAAAGAAGATGATTATAATGATGAAAGTGATGATATTTATGTTGATGGTGGTGACAGTGATGATGACGACTATGATAATGATTATTAGTTCTTCTTTTGTGCATGATTCTATGTTATCCTAAAAGTTAGCACATGTAAGACAGTGAGACTTATTTAGTTTTTATTTAATTTGTGTTCATTAGTTAGTGTTCATATATTCATTAGTATCTAACTAATAAGTATTCAAATGCGTTTTTTTTTTCTTTTTTTTTTTAGATGACTATGAAAGCGACCTTGTTGGACAGTGGCTCCATGGCTAATGTTTCACAACCAGCACCTACTACTAATCGATCCGACATCGCCTTGCCTCGATCTAACCTGGCCGCATTGCAACCACGACCACAATCACGGCCGCAATAGCGAGCACTACAACCTTGCATCCTTGCATAAGTTTGCATATATAGTTTCATACTTATTTGCACATCCTTTCATCTAACTAATAAGCATTCAAATGAGTTTTTTTTTTCTTTTTTTTTTTTTTGATGTCTACAAAACGAAAGCGACCATGTTGGACGGTGGCTCCATGGCTAATGTTTCACAACTAGCACCTACTACTAATCGATCCTGATCACCATCATTTGCCTCGATCATGCCCACAACCGCAGACAACAATCAATCACACAACCGGGGCGAGACTACATCCTTGCATAAGTTTGCATATATAATTTCATACTTAAGTTTGTATATATTCAAGTTTGCATACATAATTTCATACTTATTTGTACATCCTTGCATCCAAGTAACAAGTGTTCAAATACATTTATGTTTTGTTTTTCGGATGACTATGAAAGCGAAGCAACCCGTTGGACAAGCTGGCTCCATGGTGATGTTTCACAACCAAGACCTACTACTAATCAATCACAAAGATTAGCCCTTGCCTCGATCATGACCCTGGCACAAAGAATCACAAATGCACAACCGCAGCACTACATCCTTGCATAAGTTTGCATATATAATTTCATACTTAAGTTTGTAACACAAAAGTTTGCATACATAATTTCATACTTATTTGTACATCCTTGCATCCAAGTAACAAGTGTTCAAATACATTTATGTTTTTTTTTTTTTCCAGATGACTATGAAAGCGAAGCAACCCGTTGGACAATGGCTCCATGGCGATGTTTCACAACCAAAGATCTACTACTAATCAACACATCCTCAAATTCCCGGCCACTGCCGCAATGTCGGAATCACAGTCCACAACCACTACAACCTCTTTGCAACAATATGACTCCAACCTTGAGCTCTTCCCAACAAAGTAATCATGAATTGCGGTCATCAAGTGGGCGGTAATTTAATTTGAATAGCCATCAAATATAGAGCAATTACCATTACATGCTATGCTATGAATTGGAACCTTGAGCTGAAATTCACATGTTTACTTAATTTTGCTTTCTTTTATGTCTATTTTATAAAAGCTTCAATAGGTACCAAGACAGGTCAATCGCAAGTAGACGTAGACAAGAGGGCACAGTCGTCCTTTTGCCGAATGGGGCACGGACAAAAGTTAAAGGTTACATTAAATGAAGAGAATCAACCTATTGGCGATGAAGTCGCAAAATTACAAAGTCGCTTAGGCATTCTAGCAGGAATGGGAATTTTGCACCATTAACTTTCAATGATTGGAGAGCTCCACGCTTAAACCCCTATAAAGAACGTATATGGCGAAGTTAAGGTATGAAAATGCAAGTACTATATAAATCTTATTCTCGTACTCATACTTTAATTAACAAATATATTTGTTTGACATCTCGTTATATATATAGGAAAAACCGATGCACAGATATTTTCAAGCATAATTGCTTGATGTCGATTGGAAAAGAAATGGAAAGACCAACTGAAAAGAAATCACTTCAACAAGTACAAAACTAATGAAGAACACTTAGTAAATTGTCCCGATAGGGTGGATCCTAGTCAGTGGAAGATTCTCGTTCAATTTTGGAATAGTCTAGAGGCACAGGTATTAATTGTTGGCCTTGAGAACTGCACCAAAAAACACCTAACTAAGCGATTAAAATTGTTAGATAGAATGAAAGAATGTAGAACAACTGTGCATAACTGACAAAATAGGCAGTTGAATGGGTAAGGTGAAGGAGATATAGGAAGACCGCTTTAGATCGAGTGGATTGGCAAAGTATAATTCATGCAACTAGTCCCTTATAGTTGATAATGAGCTCTGCCAAACAAATTTCAATTAAGACAGATTTCATCTGTCAAGATTGCAACTCTAAATTGAGTCATTTGATCACCTTTTGAACATCGGTTATGAGTACTTCAAGAGTAGATTATGTCTCTATTATTTTATTGTTTTCATTAAATTATTTTGTTGTAGTATATTTATCGGCAAGATCCTCTGTTGTGATCTGTGATTCTGTGAATGAAAAAGGTTTTTAATTGTTCCCCAAGGTCTCTTTCTTTTTTTTAGAACTGAGATCATCATAAAAACCACAACTAAAATCGTAATCACTATCTTGCCCTTACCTCTATACTCTATTCTCTATCTTTTAAGTTATAATAATACCAATAAGAAGCAAGTTATGTGATAAATGTTGCCACACTGTACACATACATTTACAGGCGTCTACACAATAGAGTACGTAAACTATGCATGTGTTACATAAAAATACATGAAAACACAGTTGTACATCCCACATATGCATGTGCTATCTAACTATCAATCACATTTCTTGATTCAACCTTCCCACATATGCATGTGCTATCATCATCATCATCATCATCATCATCATCATCATCATCATCACCACCATCATTGTTGTCATCTCCTTTTTTATCGGTGCCAAGATCATCATAATCATCATACTCATAATTGCTATCTCCATGAATTGGGGAGGCAATATACATAGTCCAACCAGACTCACTGCTGCCACATTCTTCTGAACCTCCAAGGCGGAACTCCATTCTTGGCACTAGAGAAACAAACTAAAAAACGATAAATAAACCCAAACAAAAGGTAGAAACCTCGGTAGGAGCAGAACCTCGGTTTACGTTTATAGACAATCGACAATCCTCTTCTCTTCACCACGAAAACCCAATGATATCTCTTGCTCTATATGAAGACCTAATGGCGACTAAGGTGATAGCACAAGAAGTATACAAGGAAGAAGATTTAGGTGAAAATAGCAAACATAGCATGTTACTGGATGATCCATTACCAAAGCCTATCAATAAAGAGAAACACTGTTTTAAAATATGATATTATAGTGTTTAGTTATATAGTTCTTGCATTTTTATGTACATATGGGATGCTAATTTCCTTTTCTTTTAAAAATTGAAATTGAAATTAAAAATACGATTACTTCATGTTGTGTATATATACTTGTACCAAATCTCGATATCTATTTATTGTGACAGAACGCAAAGACAACCAACAAGGACAATCGAAAAAAATTGACAATGAGCCATACAAGTGGGAGAAAGGCCCATTGTCGGGTAAAGGATGAGGTAAATGATAGGTTAACAATTTTTTCTCAATATGCATTGTATTTGGTAAAGTTGTAATATGTATTTATTGTTCCTAATAATGAAGATGTATAAGAGAGATAAGGTGCAACCAGATCGGATAATGGTCTACATAGAGACACACACAAAGAAGAATGGAGATCCAGTTGATGAGGCATCAGATGTAGCCATTGTATGTGTAATAATGTGAATGTTTACGATTAATTATTTACCTATTCATGTTCTAATAAATTTTTTTTCTTATATTTTAGTCTCGTTTGAAAGAGGGATTGTCTCAAGTGCTCGAGTCCTTACAAACTGAAAAATTTCGAGAGGAGCTATTCACTGAGGTCTTAGGAGTAGATGGGCATGGTCGTGTACGTACCTATGGATTGGGACCTTGCCCATCTCAGGTGTTTGGGACAAGATATTCTGAACCTCGACAACGTATAGACATGGATAAATTGCGCACAGAGGTACGGGAAGAGGTGCGACAGGAATTATTAGCTGAGTGGGGTGAAAGGTTTACACAGTTAGAGCGCAAGTGTGACAAAATGCAAGCTCGTGTGGAAACTATGGGATATCCAATGCCTCAATCACCATCAATGCCTTCACATATTGGAGGGGTAATGTGTATTTAATCCTAGTTTAATTTAAGTATGTTTTACTATAATAAATTGGATATTGTAAAGTTAGCTAATTATATGGATATGTTTAAACAGAATGGTTGCAGACCATCATTCAATATGCAACAGGTTCCAAATGCCTCTAGTTCTCACCAGTTGAATGAAGAGCTAATGGTTCCATCACATGAAGTAAGACAATGTTTACGCATAATGAGTATTTAAACATAGTTATTAAATTTTTTCATAAACAATATTATTAGTTCTATTTCTTCAAGGAATACTAGCTAAATTTTTGGGTTAGTTAGAAAACACATTATTACCTCCCTATAGTTTAAAAATATACACATCTCTAGTATGGAGTAAAATGCAAACGCTATTTTCTTTTGTTTTTGAGCTAAACTAGAAGGGGGTAAAGTGTATTTAATCCTAAATACTTTAATGTGATTGCTTTCATACACAACATTTACACATTAATTTTTTTTGAAGGTTGGACAAGAAGTAGAATTACTTACTTCTAAATTGCCAAAACAAGTTGTGGCAATTGGCATAGTTATTTCTAAGGACCCATCCAAAGTAGTAGGTGGACAACGATTGGGGCCAGAATTTTGGGAAGTTCGTATTACGAAAGCGATAAAGCCTCGTCAAAATTTGGTGAAAGCTCTTGAAGGTGTCAAAACAATTGGAGATGCACTTCACAAATGTGTAGCTTGGCCTTCGGTTGATGTAATGCATATGCACTAATACTATATTTATTATATTTTTAAATCTTAGTGGTAGCTAAATTTATATGTTTTTATACATGTGCAGATTGAGGATCCATTTGCAGACTTTGCAGATTGAGGGGAATTAGATGGACCATGTAGATAAAGGACATACTTTTTGGAACTTTTATTTTGGCACTTGTGTTTTGAGACATATTTTGCAACTAATTGCTACATTTGCAGGTTTGAAAGGAGCTAGATAGAACATGTAGATGATGTACATGCTTTTTGGGACTTTTTATTTTGGCACTTGTGTTTTGAGACAATATTTTCGAACTAGTTGCAGCATTTTGCAGATTGGGGGAGCTAGGTGGACCATGTAAATGCAAATGTCTTTTGGGACTTTTATTTTGACACTATATATTTTGAGACAAATATTTTGGAACTAATTGCTACAAGTGACATGTATTTGGAACTTTGCTACATGTGACATGTATATTTTGGAATAGATTTTGTTAATTGAATATGGTGTATGGATTTGTATGGCTATAAATTGTATTGTGGCAGCTTATATATTGTTATATTGAATGTATGGAAGCTTTAGTAGGTTATATACTTTTATTGAATGATTTTCATTGAGTACACTAGCAGGTATTGAATATAAATGTATAAACAAAGTTAGTTTAACAAATGGTTCATAATTTTCAAGCATAATTTTTGTCGCTAAAAGAAAATTATATTTCTTTTGAAATATATTTAACGGCGGTAAATAAATGTCGCTAATTGTTGTAATCTTTTGCGGCAGTAAAAAACTGCCATTTTTTACTCTAAAAATACTGTCATAACAAATGGTTCATAATTAACGGCGGTTTAATTCTGTCGCTAAAAGAAAATTTTATTTAATTTTAAACATCATTTAACGGCGGTAAAGAACTGTCGTTAATGTTTGCAGTTTTTTGCGGCAGTAAAAAACTGCCATTTTTGACTATCAAATACCGTCGTTAAAGGCATGACATTTACGACGGTTCTACAAACCGCCGCCAATTTCCAAAATCGTCGATTTTTTATATGGCGGTTAATAACCGCCGTGAATACCGCCGTTATTAATAATGGCGGTAAAATAACCGCCGTTAAATTATTTCCGACACTTGCATAGACGACGGTTACACTTTTTGTCGTCTTATTGCCGTTAAAAGTTTTTGCGACGGTTTCATGGTTATTAACGACGGTTACAAACCGCCGTTAAAAGCAAATTTTGGCGTAGTGCGAATTTTTTAATCACAGGCTAAAATAGTCAAAAAGTTAAAAAATAAAAAATTCAACCTACTTCTCAAACAAAACCTATTTCCAGAACAATGCCTTGAAGCATGCTAGCATTTTTTCATGCCAAACAAAACGCGTTTTCAAATATTTCGACGTTATTCGTTCTTAAAAAATTAAAAAATACAATGAAGATCTTATTGAAAGAAAAAATAAATAATAATAATAATAATTATAAAAAAAAAAAAAAAGCATTACCAAATTGATTTAAGATCTTGTACATTTCTTTTATTCATGGTCACAACCACTCGCATGCGGCTAAAATTATATTACTATGCAAAAGAAAATAATTTCATAAATTTTAAAGTTTAACTATTAAATTTCAATAATTAGGCTGTGAATAATATTTTCCATATCCATTTCATGCTGGAATAAAATCAAGACAAGTAATAATAACTAATAAAAAATTATTACAAACAATTACATAAATAAAGGCAATAAGTCTGCATATCACAGGGATTTCTAGTAATTTGTTGTTATTAACAGAATATAGAAAATTAAGGATAGAGTTTATATATATGTATATATGTGTGTGTATATATATTTAAGGCTAATATTTGCATGAGTAGTGCTACTCTAACTGATTGGAGCCTAAATATTACACATTTGATCTATTAATATATATTTTATTAATCTATTTATTTGTACTATTTTATAATTTTATATAAGATTATGTGTTTTCATACATTTTAAATGTTGGTACAAATTGTTGTATATATTATACTCATTTGGCATCTTTGCTTTTTGTTTTTTGTTTTTTGTTTTTGTTTAAGAATGTAAAAAATTAACACATTTGATAATTGTTAAAAAAAAATTACTTTTTTGTCAAGTTTACTTTTTTTTGAAAAAATTACAAAAAAACAAAAATAAAAATATCTAGAGTTTAATCTTTGCAACAAAAATAAATTTTTAATTTTATCAATTTAAAATCTTAATATTTTGATTTGTTTTCAATTTAAACCAATTTGCCGATTGTCATTAAGTAAAATTAATAGAAAAAATGTATTTCATTAATTAAATTCAATGTAAGTGCACATAAAATGACTAAAATATACTTTTCTATCAGTTTCCAAATAGATAAATGATTTACATTGCAAACATATTAAAAATGATAAAATTAAAAACTTAAGTTTTATTAAGTGCATTTTGGGAAGATAGTTAAAAGTCATCTTCTAGCTTTTAGCCTATTTTGAGTCATATTTTTCAAAAAAAAAAAAAGTTAAAAAGGCAGCTTTTAACCGTCTTTTCAAAATAACCAAACCCTGATTTTTTTTAATTTTTACTTTTTGTAATTTACCTTCTTTTTTTAGTTACTCTTTTAACTGGAAACAAAACAATTTTTAACTTTTAGCTTATTTAGAAATAATATAAAAAAAAAAAAAAAAGAAAACAAAAAGTTAAAAAAGAAAAAACGAAAAGCATACTTAATCGGAGCCAAACGGATAAACTTCGTTAACTCTTTTGTGCTCATTGTCGTATTTGAACAATGTTGGTTATTTTTCATAATAGTTTCCACCTATTTTGAGTGTTTGTGATTATTTACAAAAGGATATGAATTTTGTTTGGTGGTGTTTGTCTTTTATTTTTTAGTTTTTATTTGTGTTTTTCCTTTGGAAATAAAAAAATAAAAAATATTACCTCTGTTTATTTTCAGTTTTTAGAAAATTTTACTTTTTTGTTTTTCATATTTTTTTTGTTTTCACTGAATTTTTTTTGAATATGTTAAGCAATTTTTTAAATTTTTAGATGCACCAAACATATATACACTTAGAAAATATAATATTTGTGAAAAAATCTGTAAAAAATTCACCAAATACCAAAAATATAAATAAAAAAAAAACGAAAATTCAATACATTTTTTTATATTTTTGTGTATTTATTAATTTCTTAAAATATTTTTTCACAAATAATTTACTATTTAGATACATCTAGGTAAGATATATCTAAAAAGGTAAAAAAATTGTTTAAATTTAAAAAATATTCTGTAAAAACAAAAAGATACGAAAAATAAAAAAACTCAAATTTTAAAAAATTAAATTTAAAAAATTAAAATCAAACACACTGAATAGTATTGGGTGCATTGGGTGATTATGTACATTTCATTGTACTGACAATATTTCTAATGTCTCTTGTGATTATTCAAAAATGAGATTTAGGATTGCTTCTGTGCATAGCAAGCAACAACTGTATGTTGACTAGGATATAAATCAAGTCAATTTGATAACAGTAGTCTTTTTTCAAATTACATTGGTCATAAATTTTTTTAGATACAAGTATAATTTGATGAATGGGTTATTGATGTTAGTCAACTTTATTTTTACAAGTACGTTTTACTCAGCATTTTTTTAAAAATTAAACTGTTTAAATTATCAAAATAGACCTAATAAATTGCAAAATGCATAATAGTAACCCCAACTCGTAATTGTCACCAGCTCATCTAAAATAAATTGGTATTAAAGAGGGTTTTATTGAGCGAATTACACAAGTAGCTTCTATATTTTATCTCTTGCTAGGCATTTTTTGTACTCTTAATTTTAGATTTTGTATTAATGTTGTCCAATTGACAATCTCATTAGGGTCTTTTTTTTATATATATAGAAAATGATCATTAAGTTGGTTAATGTTAACTTACTGCATTGATCAAGTTTAGAATTTTGACTCTAACGTGTTACATACTGCTCATTTATGTATTTTTCATAATTAAATATCAACAATTTTAATCAATTGAATTAAATTGAAATAAAATAAAAAAATTTAAGGTCAAAATCAAATTAATTAAAATTATAAAAATGAAAATATTGAAACTACTAGTATAATGAGCTACCCCTTGCACACCTTCGCCATCGCGGGTCAGAGGTGGGACGACGTTGAGGGGCGGACAATGGAGAGAGGGCACGATGGCAAAGGCAGTGGTGGAGGAATTGGAATCGGATAAGGGAGAGCTGTAGAGAGAGAGAGAGAGAAAGAGAGAGAGAGAGGGGGGGGGGGGGGGGGGGGGGGATGAGGATGAGATTTTTTTTGTTCCATTAAGGTTTGAAATCAAAGACCGATAAATGAGAATATATGTAGTATATATATATATATGAATAATTTGGTGATTTCATAGAAATATGTCCTTATAGATTTATTAATTTAATGTGTGGAGTTTGAACCAAAAAAAAAAAAAAAACTTCGAATTAATGGGCTGAGCGCTGTTTTTTGTAAATCAAATTTATATATAAATATATATAATACATTATAACATATAAGAGTTTTAAAAATTAAACTATTTTTTACAAATCAAATTTAAAAAAATATATAATATACTACAACATATAAGGTTTTTTTAGATCAAACTTTGTTCTCTAAAGTTAAAAAAGAAATTAAAAATTAAAAATTAAAAATTGAAATCCAATTTCTATTGTCATGGGAATTGTCATCAAAATGCCGTCCAAAAAGTAAGGAAAAAAAAATTAGAGAAATATTTTTTTATAAAAGGACTAATAAATGCACTTTTAAGAATAAAAAAATTTACTTTTTGGACAAATTTTGATCCAAAAAATATAGTAATTTATCATTAAATGATTAGTTTTGTCCCTAAAAAAATATATATATATATATAATAATTTTGACAACTAAAAAAATTCATCCTTTAAATATGATTTCTTCTCTAAATTTTTATTTATAAAATCCTAATTCGTTACCGTGGCCACTTTTTCTTTTCTGTTGAAATTTCTTGGGTGGTTGTTGATGGGTGGCTTCTTTTATGTTTGTTTATCTCCCTTCTTTGTAATGTTTAATTATTTTTAATAAAATATTAGTTTCTCTTTGCGGATCTAAAAAGAAATGAAAATAAGACATCTCATCTTATGTAGGTTTTTTTTCAAATTTAATTGAAATGTTTTTTTTTTTCTTTCTTTTTTTTTTTTAAAGGTTTCTCAAGACTGAAAAGCCTTTAAGGTAAAGGCAAATTATACTGGTGATCTCTGTATTTTATTTCTTGTCTCATTTTAATCCCTACATTTTCAATTGACTCAATTTTGACTTTTAACTTTAGAGTTTGCTTCAATTTGATCTAATTAATAATACTATTAGTATTTTTTAAGAAAAATTATTACTAAATTGATTGAGGTTAACTAACTGAGTTGAGTAAATTTATAATTTTACCCTTAAAAATATGTCACGTAATACTTATGTGCGTATTTTTCATAAAAATGCTAAGAATTTTAATCAATTAAACTAAATCATAAATCAAAATCAAGGCAATTAAAAGTACAGTGACTAAAATAACATAAGAGGTAAAGTACAAGGACTATGTTATAATTTTCTCATAAAATAATAAAAAATGATCATTTTGAGAGAAAAAAAAATCCTAATTAGATAATGAAAACAAGTCAATTTTTTCCAATTTAAAATAGTATATGGAAACAAAATCTTAAACATGTGGTTGTGGTGATTAGTCCACTATCAACATGTGCTTAATTGTCAATTTACAAAATTTATTTTATGATGAATTTCTTTAAGTCATAGATCTTTCACACAAATAGGCATCTAAATGCAAGTCGGTGAGATGAGTTCATTATAATTTACAATGTAGATTATACCTAAACTCATAATTTTATTTCATTTAAAATGACTCCTTTGGTGCCTCAACCACCACTTGAATAGATCAATTCATTGATTCTAATCATGTTAGTTGAATCACTTTATCTTTGAAAAATCGTACTATTGAATTTTTTTTTATTTCTAGGGTAATTGTATCCATGAAATTCAATTAACCCTTTGCCTAATTTTGCTTTGTACAACTAGCATGTCCACAGATCATCATGTGATGTGTGACTAATTAATGTTTAAATTTGGTGGGAAGTCAATAAATTTCACACTTCTATTTATATTTATATAAAAATAAAACACAACTTCATGAAACCAAAACTCACATGATTATATTCAATTCTGTATTCGTAACTTCTTTTTTTTTTTTCCCTAACTTAATGATGGGCTGTCCACAGTTTCCTATCAATATATAAATAGTTGCTTTATCATCTTTGTAAGGCTGCCAGGGCATACGATTCCTCATATACATAGCTTTCATCATGCTACAATAAAGAATGTTCTACAAATTTTATTTTATTTATTTTTTTGGGTGGTGGTTAAAAAAACATGTTCTACAGTTCTATAGATAGCAATTTCAAGCCAACTTTTAGGTGGGGCTAAGTCGCATATGACTATACACAAACAACACCACAACATTTTCACCAATGAATAATGGGTTGATTATTGAGTATTTTTTTTTTTTTTACCAACAAGGGTTGGTTCATTTTGGTAAGTCTCGCTCTTCTTAGCTCATTTGACTTAATTTAGCCGAGTCTTTGGCGATTCTTTGTTAGTGGGTGATATTGCGTAACGCTTTCCCTGACCCTGGAGTGGAGTAGCCTCCCCTCCTCCTAAACTTTTTGTAGAATAAAAAAAAAAGATTATTTAGTATTTTTTGAATATGGACATGTGGTGTTTTATAAAATTTTGATTGGTAGAGAGGTAGAGGTTCACAATTTATGTTGGAGATGAAAGAATAATATAAAAACTAAGTAATTAATAATTGACTTAGGATATGATCACGTGATTTTCTAAGATTATTAAATAATTTTCCTCAAATCAGACACAAAACAAAAAGTCAAAACAAAAAACACGCACACATGAAGGTGATGACTTTTTATCAAAACAATAGCTAACCCTGAACAATTATTATGACCAGTAACATAATCATGTCATAAATAAATTTAAATTACTCATTTATATCGATCTCTCGTTGATTTATATCGGTTTGTAATACAGTCACATATGACAAATTAAACCCCATAACTGTTTTGAGTAATATTTCTAGAACATTAGACATACTCAAATATTATATATATATATTAATTTCAGTCTGAGATCTTAAAATTAACCATGTCTAATTTAAAATATATATATATATATTAATTCCAGTCTAGGATTTTAAAATTAACTATCGGACAAATTTTCAGTAGTCTCAAAGTTTGTGATATTTGACTTTCGTGAAATTCGACCGTACAATCACTTAGGTAGTAAGGCCTTTGATTGTCTCTCCTTCCACTAAGTCAAATACATTATAAATCTATACGCATACAATGATTAAAAGCATAGATGCAAAATAATAGTATGATATTATATTATATTAAAAAAAAATATTTGAAAGCTTAATAAAGGGGAGCATAGATATTGGACCATACACATGCAATGTGATTTTGGCTTCTAGATCAAGGCAAACAGCACAGAAGGCACTACACAAAATCATGTCACAACTCACTCCACTTTGCCTATTAAAACCCCAATCAATTTGGCAAATCACCTATTAGCCTCGTTGCAACTTTCATGCACCTCCTACGGTAACAAAAACCTTCTCTCGGATCACCTTCACGACCTTCACCCTCTCTCTCTCTCTCCAAAACAATTTCTTTAAGACCTAGAATATCAAATTTCCAGCCACTGACGTCAAAATGTCGATAACAAACCCACAATTCGATCCTTCGAAGCTCCTGCTGATGTTTTTTGTGATCACGACGATTGCAACTCCAATTCATGGTTTGATTCCTAGGAAGCTAGATGACACTACTGTGACCGGACCACCGGACTCTGGCATCAAGTGCACCTCTTGCTGATCTTGCTACAACCCATGTAATCAAAGTCCTCCACCACCACCACCGCCACCACCACCGGCTCCCAAATTGCAGCCTACCCAGTACTGCCCTCCACCACCTTCGCCATCGTTCATTTATATAACTGGCCAACCGGGGAATTTATATCCCATCGATCCTTATTTTTCCAGTGCCGGTCGGAATTTTGCCGTGGGGATGCCACTTTTGATGGGTTGTGCATTGGTGGGGCTTCTGGCATTTTGGTGAATTTTGTTGTAAGATTCAAAGTTTCAAGGAAAGGAGCTTTTTTGGTGAATATTATGCAAATGTTGGGCTTTACAGATTCCAAGGACCAGAAAATTTCTTGGTTTGATAAGATTTAATCCCTAGGATGGTTTACTAGCCTTATCTGAATTCTCTAGCATTTGGTGATTTCAATAACAACATTTTTCTTTTTTATTTTCTTATAATTTCTGTGATTAGTGGATGTATTGATCAGATCTTAATGCTATTATAATTGTCTCTTCTCTACCACTTCCTTTTTTTAAATTAACGATGGTGTTTAGAGTTTTGACCCAACTAATCCCAATATATTTTGTTCACGTTCTACATATATCACATATGGCTATGAGGACATAAATTAAACACTTCATAAAATTCAAAATTTATTAATTGACTTTTGGTCTAATAGTTGTGTAGCACCGTTTTATGGTGTAAGATTGTGAGTTCAACTCTTATATGAAAATGAGTTTAATATTATTTCTCTTATATTAAGAAACTTGTTTGTAGTAATTTGTAATTATTTATTTCTTTCAAAGTTTGAGCTTTGTTGAGTTTGATGATTGTTGACCTTTTAGTTGTTGTTGAGCTAATGATCAGTATTTATAATTACTCTTTGTCAATTGACCAAAAAAAAAAAAAATGGGCATTTTATATTTTGTTGATTATTATGTTTTCAATAAGTTGTTTAGAAGCATAGACTGAACTTAGAATTAGTTACAGAAAATAAATGGATAAATATGAATTTTTAAAAGTAGATCCAACAAATAAATGTGATAAAATTTTATTTATTCATGTATTTTTATGCATCGTTATATTGTTATGCTTTTGGTCGCACGGGACCCAATAAAGTATAAAAAGTTTTAATACATATTATTATTACCCAAATATATTTAGTGCATTATTTAATATTTTAAATTTTAAAATAGTATAATTTTTTTATCGAGGTTAGTTTTTAATAAAATTAATATTTTTAGATTTATCCTATTAAGATCTATCAAACAAGATTCATGTTGATTATGAAATTCTTAAAAAATATATTTAAAAAAATACCGTCGAAATTGATGTAAACACTAATATGTTATTCTGTTTCATAGTAACATAATACTCTAATTTACAATAACATTTTACTGTTACAAAAAATAGAGTACATACTAGATGAACCAACCAAAATACACATACATAACATTTTTAAACTTGTATAAAATAAAATAAAAGTATTTATCATTAAAAGAGTTTTGCGAAATATATATGCATGGGTTCTATTGTCCACCAAAAAAAAGAAAAAGAAAAAGAAAAAAAACTCTTTCCTTAGTCAATTATATGCATCCTTCTTAAATGGTTTATGTCAATTATGTGTCTCTTATTTTCACCGAATAAGGATCCAATAGAGAGATTTTGGTGCAACGTTTTAATTATTAAATAGGATAAATTATGCAAATAGTCCCTGTAGTTTACACAATATGTCAATTTAGTGTTTGTTGTTTCAATTTGTTCAATTTTGCCTCTTAATTTAACAAATTGTGTCACTTTAGTCCAATAAATAATGGTTGTTAAGTTTAGTGCATGGAAAGCCTACACAATGTGTCAATTTGGTCCCTATAGTTTACACAATATGTCAATTTGGTCTCTATTATTTTAATTTGTTTGATTTTGACACGGACCAAATTGACACATAGTTTGACTTTCTGTCCACCAAACTTAACAATCGTTATTTATTTAAAGGGCAAAGTCAAACAAATTAAAATAATAAAGACCAAATTAACACATCATATAAATTATATTAACTATTTATATAATTTACCCAATTAAATATTCATATCGATGGCTTTGAATAATGAAGCACAACTTTAATCAATTGTTTAGTACTCGATACTTTGACAAGTTCCATGCTGTACACCAGCTTGCTTTTCCACTGCTGTGTCAATTTAAAAAGGTGGCCTTTGGTCCCGCCATGTGTTAGTAAAAAATATATGGCGTATTAAGGTTGATTTTGAATTTTGTTATTATTATTATTATTATTATTATTATTATTATTATTTGGATACTTGATTCTTCTTTTTTTTTTTCTTTTTTTTCTTTTTTTTAAGCAATGATTCTCGTAGAGCCAATTTTTAGTGACTAATTGATAGAAATTAATGGGAATTAAATTCAACTATTAGAATATACTGATAATTTACCCTTAAAATTATATAGAAGTGACTAAATAAGCTCAATTTAAGTCACTTGATTCTTAGTTGGTCATAGATGCTCTTTTTTGTGTAACTTTATTTTCTTAAGATTGTGATCCCAATATACCTAAATTAAATCTATTGAATGAAACGTTTTGTATTTTGCATGAATGATGATCAAAGTATAAATTAGGTTTTTATTTTTATGCAAAGGCCATCGATGAAAATAGTAGGACAATATACTCTCAATGATAGTGTATTCAAATCCACAATGATTTTTATGATTCAAATTGATTACAATATTACAATTAAAATTGAATTTTATGATTATGAATCGAGGACAATATGACAATTAAAAACTAAAGGCCAATCCAAATAAGATACTCATAAGTCGATTTCTTAATCTTTTGCGCCATTAAACCCAAGTTCTAATCTCTTTAACTAAAATGACATAATTTGTCCAAAAGGATAACTTTATGTTGAAATCAACTTATCTATCTATCTCTTGAAATATAGCGATCCCGATTTTTCCTTCCTTGTTTACTGTATTCCGGACTTAGTTCCGTGGATATGTTGTTGTCGTATTCTCATTTTCGTCATTTACTCTTTGTATGTGAGTCTTGGATTATGTTGGGCAGGTTTGAAACAGGTTGGTTGTGTTTAGAAACCTAGAGTTGATGCCCAGAGTTTTGCCTTCACACTCGAGCGGGCCCCTTTGATTTTGCTTCTCCGCTCGAGCAGGCATTTTGACAATCAAGCGTGATTTTCAATCTCTCAGTATTTTGTCTGTAGGTCATTGGACGCTCGAGCATCCATTTTCACGCTCGAGCGGGGACCATCGACTGCAAAACTTATGGAAGTGTGCATCCGGCGCTCGACCGGCGCTTTTGACACTCGAGCATGAGTTTGTGTCTGACGCTCAAGCGGGGAGTTCCACGCTCGAGCGGACCTGTTTGTATATCAGTCAGAATTTTGACTTTTTGGATCACTTTTTCGGCACCTTCTTTCTCTCTAACTTTTCAAAACCTCCATTAGGGAGCTCCTCACTCTAAACTTCAACTTCTCTCTAAGGTTTGGTCTAGTTTGAGTAATCTCCTACCTTGGTCCCTTTGTATAAAGTGTAGAGCTTGGCTTGGGCTACATTTCCATCTGAAAATCTTGAATTTTGGAGCATTTCGAAATTCATCATCTTCTCCATTTGGTCTCATCTTTTGAGGTAGGGATAACTACTCACTTTTATAATCTTTGACATAAACTTTTGGTCATTATGATTTAATGTTGAAGTTTGGTAGTTTTGGGTGTTAGGGTTTCAAAATGTATAAAGAGAGGTTTTGTTCTTTTGGGCCAATAGATGTGTATTTTGGGTCTCAAATGGGGTTATTGTTGTTTATTGTTGGTATTTGAGCCTTTGGGTCAATGTTAAGAAAAGAGAGAGAAAAGCCCTAATTTTATGTTATGAATTAATTTGTATAATTAATTTGGAAAGTTATGAAAATATGAAATTGAGTTGGAAATAATGAAATTGGCTCATTATGAGGTAGAATGGTGGTGTTGGATTTATTAATCACCTACCTTGGAAATGTTGATAATTTATCTATTAGATGTAATTATTATTTGTTTAGAAATAATTGTTTTGGGCTATCAGCGGAGGATAGCCTTGATTGTTGTAGACACTGCATGATGATTAGGTGAATTAAAACTAATCGGTTGAATATGTCATTGAATATGATGGCTGGAATAATACATCGAATCTGTGTATTGATTGATCGTGTATATGATAATTGTTTATATACATTGTTTTGTGTATGAGGAGATAGGGGATGTACTCCATGGTTTAGGAGGAGATAGGAGATGGACTCCATTGATATAGCGAATCTGTGTATCATTTGTGAAGTATGGAAGTGTTTTATTATAAGCTGTTATCTCATGTGAATTGTGAAGTATGGAAGTGTTTGTTATGAATTTTAATTCATTTGAATTGTTGATATTGGAAAGGTTTTTAACATGAGCCGTAGTCTCATGGGAATTGTTTAGACAGGTTCTGAGCCATGTTTATAAATCGAAATTGTTAAGTAAAGGAAAATGGAATGAAGCATGGACATATGTGTCATGGAACTGAAATGTGTTATGAGTTGATTTATATGAGTTAAACATTTATCAAATGCTAATGTTTTAGTTATTGCTCATATTATGTTTAGCATATCTCTACTGGGCGTTGGCTCGCCCTATATGGAACATCATTTTCAGGTTCAGGTGATATGCCACCTCCAAGGATGTAGCTTAGGAGGCTTGAGGCTGATAGCTCTTTTGTTGTTCTCTTTTGTATATTACATGTATATCAAGCCATGGGCTTATTTTGGTGTAAAGAGTTAGAACTCTACTTTTGTTGAACCCAAGTATTGACTTGGAAAGTTGTAAGCCTATAGGGCATTTACTTTTGTTGTCAACATGTAATATCTTTTGTAAGAATACTCTGATGAATGGCAATATGTTTTATTCTCTTCATTTTATGGATGTA
Source organism: Camellia lanceoleosa (assembly GCA_025200525.1). Taxonomy (NCBI): domain Eukaryota; kingdom Viridiplantae; phylum Streptophyta; class Magnoliopsida; order Ericales; family Theaceae; genus Camellia; species Camellia lanceoleosa. The sequence goes on from CM045767.1 coordinate 49,476,127, forward strand.
ATGAATGCACGATTTATGGGTTTATTTCGAGGGTGTTACAACTTGGTATAAGAGCGTACCGGGTTTGAATACTTTGGGTACGTGGGAAGTGGTTTTTACCACAATGGGTTTGTCTCGCTTGTTAGAGACTTAGGTGTAATGTTATGTGCTTATGTGATAACATGTTTATGTGACTATATGGGTATGGGATTTACTTTCTAGGATGTTGATTGGACCCTTGGGTTTCTGTGAGTCTTGTTGGAAAAGCATTTGATCAATGCTATTTCTAACCGGAACTGTAGTAACGCCATGGGACTGTCATTATCCGGAAATGAAATTTGTAAGTACTTATGTGATTATGTGCTTACGTGGTGTGAATTACAGTTGTCCATGCATTAGGACACGAGTATTATAGCTTCGGCACATTTATGAATGTGCTAATGTTCTTCGTTACCTTTATTAGGATGTCAGGACGAGGACGTGGTGGTAGGCGAGGTAGGCCTAGGAGGTAGGAGATGCTTATACCGGATGAAATTTTGGCACAGCAGGAGGGTATTGGTCAGGTCAATATGGCCGAGTCAGTAAGTTAGCAGGCCATGGGCGCCTTAGCCCGCGAGATGGCAGGAGCTTTGAGGGAATCCATGGACATTCTCAGGGCTGAGAATCGGGTCCAGGCCCATGTTGCTAAGGTAAGGCCTTCTTTTCTGAAAAGATAGTTCTTCCGGTCTAATCCGGATGAGTTTGTTTGGGACCCTAAAGAGCCACTGAAGGCTAATGAGTGGCTCGAGCAGATGACGAAGACGTTTGAGATGCTTAGCATCGAAGACGGGGCTTTGAAGGTGACCTTGGTGTCTTTCCAATTGAAGGGAAATGCGGGTCAGTGGTAGAAGTTCATGAGGGGTCGTGTTGGTGGTACATGGGAGGCCTTTGTAGATGCTTTCCAGGAGAAGTTTTTGTCTCCAGCTGTTAGAGAGAAGTTGAGGGACCAGTTCTGTTAGCTCAAGTAGCTGAGTATGCTAGTGGCCGAGTTTGAGGCCGCATTTACCAGTTTATCCAGGTTTGTACCTAAGCTTGTGGCATCTGAGGAACGCCGTTACCTGGAATTTGAGAGGAAGTTGAGACATGGACTCAAGACTAGAGTTGCGGGGTCCATGGTTTGGGAGTATGGGCGTTTAGTGGATGCTACAATGTAGGAGGAGGAGGAGAGGCAGAGGGGCTCCAAGAGGAGTCAGGATGGTCAGGGAGACGCTAGGAGGCAGAGAGGTTCTAACCCTCAGCAGTTCTAGGGTACATTTGCTAGATTGACCTTTCCAGTGCCGAGTGCAGGCTCTGGGAGAGGCAGTCAGGGAGACGTTACTTGTTACAAATGTGGTCAGCTAGGCCACAAGTCTCCAACTTGCCCGCAGAGGGGAAGAGGTTACAGAGCAGCTTCATCTTCGACGAGCCAAAGTCAGGGCAGAGGCCAGTAGCTCTCTTGTTACCAGTGTGGTTAGGCGGGGCACCTGAAGAGGTATTGCCCGTAGTTGAGTGGCACATCAGGTGCGTCTGGTTCGAGGCAGACGCAAAGTTTCCAGCTTGCATAGTCAGGTCAGGCCTCGAGGGCCAATCAAGGAGCTTCATCGTCCCAGTTTGTGCAGCAGTCTTTTGCTCCGAGAGGTGAGCAGGTAGACCAGAGACCTTCAGGGCGTGTGTATGCTGTTACTGCGCAGGATCTTATACCGGCTCCATCTGTTGTGAGAGGTACCTTTTTGTTTTACAACTCGGTTGCTAATGTGTTGATTGATACGGGTGCATCCCATTCCTTTATATCTGCTACATTTGCATCTATTTGGGGGTTGGAGTTGGCGCACTTAGCATCTCTTATTTGTGTAGTATCACCTATTGGGATGAGTTGATTTTGAAACGAGGGTGTCGGGGTTATGATATAGAGGTCGCCGACCGCCGTCTTCCATTTTCTTTTGTAGTAATGGCTATGTCGGGTTTTGATGTGATTTTGGGTATGGACTAGCTATCGTCATACCGGGCAGTTATTGATTGTTACTGCCAGAGGGTCACTGTATGTACCTTGAGCGGGGATTGTTTTCATTTCTTGGGAGATCGGGTTGGTAGTGTGTTGCCACCGGTGTATGATCCGCGAGGGCGGAGTGAGCTTAGTTGTCTTCTCGCTAGCTGTATGAGTAGTGAGTGTGATGAGACCCAGACTGTATTGCCGAAAGTGTTTTGTGAGTACTCGAACGTCTTTCTCGAAGATCTTGTTAGTTTGCCACCATATCGAGAGGTGAAGTTTTCTATTGATTTAGTACCCGGTACGGTGCTGATTTCCATGGCACCTTATCATTTTGCCCTAGCCGAGTTAAGGGAGTTAAAGATTCAGCTCTAGGAATTGCTAGACAAGGGCTTTATTCACCCCAGTACTTCGCCGTGGAGAGCACCGATCCTCTTTGCTAAAAAGAAAGATGGTGCCTTGAGACTTTGTATCGATTACCAGAAATTGAATTGGGCTACGATTAAGAATAAATATCCTATGCCCCGTATAGATGATCTGTTTGACCAATTGAAAGGGTCCCGTTGTTTCTCTAAGATAGACTTGAGATCCGGTTACCATCAGTTGAGGGTCAGGGGGGAAGATATTCCAAAGACGGCATTTCATACGCGATATGGCCACTATGAGTTTCTAGTGATGCCTTTTGGGCTCACCAATGCATCGGCAATGTTTATGGACTTGATGAACCGGATATTCCGGGAATTCTTAGATCATTTTGTGGTCATTTTCGTGGACGACATTCTAATTTATTCACCTTTGGAGGAGGAGCACGAAGAACACTTGAGAGTGGTGCTTGAGTTGCTTAGAGTCCATAGGTTGTATGCCAAATTTGGGAAATGTAAGTTCTGGCTAAGAAAGGTCAAGTTCTTAGGCCATGTAGTTTCCGGGGAAGAGGTGTCTGTTGATACATCCAAGATAGGGGCAGTGTAGGATTGGGCACAGCTTAAGAGTGTTTTTGAGATTCGTAGTTTTTTGGGATTGGCTGGGTATTACTGCCGGTTTGTGAAGGACTTCTCCAGGCTAGCTTCGCCGTTGACTAGATTGACGCGGAAATGGGTCAAATTTGTATGGAGTGAGACTTGTGAAAAGTCGTTCCAAGAGCTGAAAGTTAGACTTACCACTGCTCCGGTTTTAATTATTCCAGAGAGAGGTTTGGGTTATGCGGTTTATTGTGATGCCTCACGAGAGGGTTTGGGTTGTATGTTGATGTAAGAGAGGAAAGTGATAGCCCATAGCTCACATCAGTTGAAAATACACGAGAGGAACTACCCTACACATGACCTAGAATTAGCAGCTGTGATATTTGCCTTGAAGATTTAGAGGCACTACCTTTATGGTGAAAGATTCGAGGTGTTCACAGATCATAAGAGTCTGAAATATCTGTTTACACAGAAGGATTTGAATTTGAGGCAAAGGAGGTAGATGGAGTTTATTGAGGATTATGACTTTGAGTTGCACTATCACCCGGGAAAGGCCAATGTTGTGGCCGATGTCCTTAGTAGGAAATCCATTAGTGATGTAGCTTGTATAGCCATCCGGAAGTGGGAGATGTTGGGTGCACTTGGCAAGTTCGATTTATACGGCGAATCTGTTGAGGTCATGACCTTGTTTTTCTGTTGTTGTGCAGCCTACACTTGTGACTCGAGTGTTAGAGGCACAGAGAGGTGACCTTGAGGTAGAATCCCTCCGAGAGAAGATCTCCAGTGGGAAGGTTGAGAAGGGTTTTACTGTGTATCCCGACCTGAGTATGAGATACCGAGACCGTTTGTTCGTGTCGGAGTCTTGCCGAGAGGAGGTACTCCGAGAGTTTCACCATTCACACCTTGTAGTGCATCCGGGAGGCACTAAGATGTATTGTGATTTGGGTCGCCAGTTTTGGTGGCGAGGTATGAAGAAGGATGTGGCAGTTTTCGTATCGAAGTGCCTTACTTGTCAGTAAGTGAAGGCCGAACATCAGAGGCTAGGGAGTTTGTTGCAAGCCTTGCCTATTGCCAAGTGGAAGTGGGAGCATGTCACTGTGGACTTCGTTGTAGGTCTTCCGAGGACTCAGCGGGGTAGTGATGCTATTTGAGTGGTTGTAGACCGGTTGACTAAGTCGGCACACTTTATCCCTATGCACGTGAGAGATTCGGTAGACCATCTTGCCGACTTGTATATTCGGGACATAGTGAGGTTGCATGGGGTCCCAGTGTCGATCGTCTCAGATAGAGATCCACGTTTTACTGCTAGGTTGTGGCAAAGTTTGCAGAGTGTTTTGGGCACTAGATTGACCTTTAGCACGGCTTATCATCCTCAGACTGACGGGCAGTCCGAATGTATTATTCAGATCCTTAAGGATATGCTTTGAGGTTGTGTTCTTGACTTTAGTGGGTCATGGAAGAGGCACTTGCCCTTGGTGGAGTTTGCCTACAACAACAGTTTCCAGTCAAGTATCGGTATGGCATTGTTTGAGGCCTTATATGGCCGACCGTATAGGTCTTCAGTTTATTAGGCCGAGGTGGGTGATGCACCTTTGTTGGGCCCAGAGTTGGTGAGAGAAATGACGGAGAAAGTTGAGCTTATCCGTAGGAGGCTTGTTACAGCCCCGAGTTGCCAAAAGAGTTATGCCGACCGTGGCAGGAGGCCTTTGGCATTTGAGGCGGGTGATCATGCCTTTCTGAAAATATCACCTAGGCAGGGTTTGATGAGGTTTGGAAAGAGTGGGAAGTTGTCCCCTCGGTTTATCGGTCCCTTTGAGATCCTTGAGAGGATTGAGGAGGTTGCATACCGTCTAGTTTTACTGCTGCAGTTGTCCAGAATTCATGACGTGTTTCATGTTAGTATGCTTCGGAAGTATGAGCTGGATCCATCATATGTATTGGATTGGACCTGTGATGACCCGGAACTGTGTGTTGCAATTATCAGTAATTAAATATGCATTTCTATGATCTAATTGAAGATTATCTGTTTGAATTAGTAAAATATCTGTTGGAATTACGACTTCGGGACTGAAATTGACTACCGTAATGGGTTCAGAAAATGAAATTGAACACGCCTATGTGATACCGGGAATTTTTAGAGCCATTTGGAACAATAAATTGAAGACTGAATTTCATCTGATTCGTTAGGCCTTGTTTGGCTTAAATGTTTTGGGCATAATGGTTTATTGGATATATATATGACTTAGAGATAAGGATGTATGCCTCTTTTTGACTCATTTGACTCAACCCAAGAGAAAGGAAAAATCTGGAAAAAGAGAGGAGAGAATTGGAAGAGAGAGATCAAGGGAGGAAGAAGATAAAGAAAAGGGAGATCAAGCTCAAACTTTTCAATTAAGTGATCAAGGTAAGAAGTTCTTCTCTAATTTCTTGAAAGAAGTTAAATGATCCATGATTGCATGGCAAGTAAATAGAATGGAAGAGAAATTATGTGTAATTTGAGCATATATGACATGAAATTATGATTATTGGCCAATTTGAGGAGGAATCTCCATAGATGTAGAGATATGAAGCTTGTATGTATATGTTTGTGGTTTTCCACCTTGACTCATGGGTTGATCCTATATATGATGCAATTGGGTTTGAATTGAAGTTGTAATGTCTAAAGCAAGTTAGTTTCAAGTAGTATGGGACTTGGGTTTCTAAGATTGGAAGTTATATATTTGATAAAAGAATGGAGTGTAGAAGAAGAACCAGATTTTTAGAATTTCGCGAGAAGCTCGGCCGGGAAGCCCGCCGAGTAAATCACCTCTCAGCAGTTTTGGGGTAAATGTGCAGTCCGCTCGAGCGGACAAGTGGGCGCTCGAGCGGAAGGGCTTCTTTTCAGAAAATGCAAAAAAGTTGTTCTATTTGATTTTTAACATGTTAATTGCATCTTTTAACATCTTATGAACACGAAAGAATGTAAGAAGGGAGAAAATGAACATGAAATGAAATAAAAGAAGGACGAAGTGCATGACTTATGGGATTTAATGAGAATATGTATTGAGAACTGTGTTATAATGTTGGCAATTGCAGGATAAGACGTGAAGACCGTGCCCTCGGTTTTGGAAACCCACTGTAAGTAACATTTCTGTAAATGATATGTTCTTATGAAAGTATGTTCTAAGTGATACGTTATGAATGATTATGAAATGATAATGTTTTCTGTGAACGAATGTCCTAATTGCGAATCTAGTATGGCATCCATAGTCAGTTGAGTCATGGGGGCGAGAACATGCAGGCCCATGCGTCATGAGTCATGGGGGACGGCATGGAAGGACAAGCCCATGACCAGTTTACGAGATCTCGGTATGTGTTTAATCGGTGTCCGGGACCGGTTACTCTAGTCGTTAGTCGACACATGTTATATTCTATGGAATATGCCATTATGTATGTTTTTATGAGATGATTATGTTTATGAATGCTACATTTTACAGATTTATGAAAAGTTGGAGTTCGTTCACTAACCCCTTTACGTTAATGTTACTTGCTGAGCTTTAGCTCATTGTTTGTATTTATGTATTTATAGGCGAGCCTTCGGGGAGTCAAGCCTAAGCGGAGTCTCGAGCCGAGCCGCCGTTCTGAAGCCTAACCTGGAGTTGAGTGCCTCCGAGCTGGGGCCAGGCCTGGAAGGCCGTTTTGTGAGCTCTTGTTTTGTTTTTGTTGTATAGTTGTAACTGAATGATACGTGCTGTACTAGACCATGTTATGTAATGAATGTGGGTAATTAACTCAGTTTTGGCATGTAATATATGTTCATATTTATGCACAGCTCTTTGGACTATAGTTATGTGTTTTCGCTTCCGCGAGCCCCGATTATTTATGTTTTGTATGGTAAGGCCTGTGGTAATCAAGGATTACTGGCCGGTTACGATGCCAACCCTTTCGGGGCGGGTTTGGGTCGTGACATGACCGACTAAGAGGTAGATAAGGATGCCTCGTATGAGGAGAGACCGGTGCGGGTCTTGGATAGGCGGGAACAAGTCTTGTAAGGCAAGACCATTTCCTTGGTAAAAGTTTTTGCGGAAACATCACGGAGTAGAAGAAGCCACTTGGGAACGTGAGTTGGAGGTCCGTGAGAAATATTCGGATTTGTTTGTTAATGCTTAATTATGTATTGGGAATTTTGTTGTATTGATAAACTTTAAGAACATTGTATATGTTTTGGTTTATGGAAGTATTGTAATGGTTGAGTGTACCTTGAAAATGGAAGTTTACTTTAACATTGCATATGTTAATCATGTTATGGAAATGCAAATATATTATTGGCATTGAATATGCTAATGAATTGTGGAGTACTTATGTTGGAAATTGTTGAATTTCAAGGAATGCATGTTGATAATGCATGTTGTAGCATATGTGGTAATTCACCGATTGGAAAGAAATGGAATGACCGGTAATGGGTCAAGTTGTTGAGTATTGAATTGTAATATTGTTGAGAATTGAGAAAACTTGTTTTTGAAACCTTGTATGTAATTTTGGGGACGAAATTCTTTAAGGGGGGGAGGTTATAGCGATCCCGATTTTCCCTTCCTTGTTTACTGTATTCCGGACTTAGTTCCGTGGATGTGTTGTTCTTATATTCTCATTTCTGTCCTTTACTCTTTGTATGTGAGTCTTGGGTTGTGTTGGGCAGGTTTGAAACAGGTTGGTTGTGTTTAGAAACCTAGAGTTGATGCCCAGAGTTTTGCCTTCACGCCGAGGGCTTTTGGCCTTTCGAGCGGGCCCTTTGATTTTGCTTCTCTCCTCAAGTGGGCATTTTGACGCTCGAGCGTGATTTTTTATCTCTCAGTATTTTGTCTGCAAGTCATTGAGCATCCACTTTCACGCTCGAGCGGAGACCATCGACTGCAAAACTTCTGGAAGTGTGCATCCGGCGCTTGAGCGGCGCTTTTGACGCTCAAGCGTGAGTCTGTCGACGCCGGCGGGGAGTTCCTTCAGCGGACCTATTTGTATATCAGTTCGAATTTTGACTTTTTGGATCACTTTTTCGGTACCTTCTCTCTCTCTAACTTTTCTAAACCTCCATTGGAGAGCTCCTCACTCTAAACTTCAACTTCTCTCTAGGGTTTGATCTAGTTTGAGTGATCTCCTACCTTGGTCCCTTTGTATAAAGTGTAGAGCTTGGCTTGGGCTACATTTCCATCCGAAAATCTTGGGTTTTGGAGCATCTCGAAATTCATCATCTTCTCCATTTGATCTCATCTTTTGAGGTAGGGATAACTACTCACTTTTATGATCTTTGACATAAACTTTTGGTCATTATGATTTAATGTTGAAATTGGGTAATTTTAGGTGTTAGGGTTTCAAAATGTATAAAGAGGGGTTTTGTTCTTTTGGGCCAATACATGTGTATTTTGGGTCTCAAATGGGGTTATTGTTGTTTATTGTTGGTGTTTGAGCCTTTGGGTCAATGTTGAGAAAAGAGAGAGAAAAGCCCTAATTTTATGTTATGAATTAATTTGTATAATTAATTTGGAAAGTTATGAAAATATGAAATTGAGTTGGAAATAATGAAATTGGCTCATTATGAGGTAGAATGGTGGTGTTGGATTTATTAATCACCTACCTTGGAAATGTTGATAATTTATCTATTAGATGTAATTATTATTTGTTTAGAAATAATTGTTTTGGGCTATCAGTGGAGGATAGCCTTGATTGTAGACACTGCATGATGATTAAGTGAATTAAAACTAATTGGTTGAATATGTCATTGAATATAACGGTTAGAATAATACATCGAATCTGTGTATTGATTGATTGTGTATATGATAATTGTTTATATACATTGTTTTGTATGTGAGGAGATAGGGGATGTACTCCACGGTTTAGAAGGAGATAGAGGATGGACTCCTAAACCAGATATTATTTGGGAGGCGCTAAGGGATGGACTCTATTGATACAGTGAATCTGTGTATCATTTGTGAAGTATAGAAGTGTTTTATTATGAGCTGTTATCTCATGTGAATTGTAAAGTATGGAAGTGTTTGTTATGAATTTTAATTCATTTGAATTATTGATATTGGAAAGGTTTTTAACATGAGCTGTAGTCTCATGGGAATTGTTTGGCCAGGTTTTGAGCCATGTTTATAAATCGAAATTGTTAAGTAAAGGAAAATGGAATGAAGCATGGACATATGTGTCATGGAACTGTAATGTGTTATGAGTTGATTTATATGAGTTAAACATTTATCAAATGTTAATGTTTTAGTTATTGCTCATATTATGTTTAGCATATCTCTATTAGGCGTTAGCTCACCCTATATGGGACATCATTTTCAAGTTCAGGTGATATGCCACCTTCAAAGACGTAGCTTGGGAGGCTTGAGGCTGATAGCTCTTTTGTTGTTCTCTTTTGTATATTACATGTATATCAAGCCATGGTCTTATTTTGCTGTAATGAGTTAGAACTCTACTTTTGTTGAACCTAAGTGTTGACTTGGAAAGTTGTAAGCTTATAGGGCATTTACTTTTGTTGTCAACATGTAATATCTTTTGTAAGAATACTCTGATGAATGACAATATTTTTATTCTCTTCAGTTTATGGATGTAATGAATGCACGATTTATGGGTTTATTTCGAGAGCGTTACATGAAATCATCTAATTTGTCTATCCATCTATCTGTTACTATTTTAAAAGTGTGAAGAACTTATTATATTTTCTACTTTTTTTTAATTGCAATTTTACCCTCTCAAATGTACTATATTTTCTAAAAGTCATAAAGAGCCCTATATGAGCCAACTATTTTTTTATTTTTGGAGTTAAACACTCAAAAATGATATATCGGCTTCTAAAAGTTTTATATAAATATTTAGTATTTTCAGAATATGGATATGTGGTGTTTTATAAGGTTTTGATTGGTAGAGAGGTAGGAATTCCCAATTTATGTTGGAGACGAAAAAACAATATAAAAACTAAATAATTAATGATTGACTTTAGGTATAACCACGTGATTTTCTAGGATTATTAAATAATTTTCCTCAAGTCAGACGCAAAACAAAAAGTCAAAACAAAAAACACGCACGCATGAAGGTGATGACTTTTTATCAAAACAATAGCTAACACTGAACAATTATTATGACCAGTAACATAATCATGTCATAAATAAATTTAAATTACTCATTTATATCGACCTCTCGTCGATTTATATCGACCTCTCGTCGATTTATATCGGTTTGTAATGCAGTCACATATGACAAACTAAACCCCATAACTGTTTTGAGTAATATTTCTAAAACATTAGACATACTCTAATTTTAAATATATATATATATATATATATATTAATTTCAGTCTGAGATCTTAAAATTAATTCCAGTCTGAGATCTTAAATATATATATATATTAATTCCAGTCTAGGATTTTAAAATTAACCATCGGACAAATTTTTAGTGGTCTCAAAATTTGTGATATTTGACTTTAGTGAAATTCGATCATATAATCTCTTAGATGGTAAGGCCTTTGATTGTCTCTCCTTCTACTAAATCAAATACATTATAAATCTATACGCATACAATGATTAAAAGCATTGATGCAAAATAATAGTATGATATTATATTATATTAGAAAAAATATTTGAAAGCTTAATAAAGTGGAGCATAGATATTGGACCATACACATGCAATGTGATTTTGGCTTCTAGATCAAGGCAAACAGCACAGAAGGCACTACACAAAATCATGTCACAACTCACCCCACTTTGCCTATTAAAACCCCAATCAATTTGGCAAATCACCTATTAGCCTCGTTACAACTTTCATGCACCTCCTGCGGTAACAAAAACCTTCTCTCGGATCACCTTCACGACCTTCACTCTCTCTCTCTCTCTCTCTCCAAAACAATTTCTTTAAGACCTAGAATATCAAATTTCCAGCCACTGACGTCAAAATGTCGATAACAAACCCACAATTCGATCCTGCGAAGCTCCTGATGATGTTTTTTGTGATCACGACAATTGCAACTCCAATTCATGGTTTGATTCCTAGGAAGCTAGATGACACTACTGTGACCGGACCACCGGACTCTGGCATCAAGTGCACCTCTTGCTGATCTTGCTACAACCCATGTAATCAAAGTCCTCCACCACCACCACCACCACCACCACCACCGGCTCCCAAATTGCCGCCTACCCAGTACTGCCCTCCACCACCTTCGCCATCGTTCATTTATGTAACTGGTCAACCGGGGAATTTATATCCCATCGATCCTTATTTTTCCAGTGCTGGTCGGAATTTTGCCGTGGGGATGCCACTTTTGATGGGTTGTGCATTGGTGGGGCTTCTGGCATTTTGGTGAATTTTGTTGTAAGATTCAAAGTTTCAAGGAAAGGAGCTTTTTTGGTGAATTTTATGCAAATGTTGAGCTTTACAGATTCCAAGGACCAGAAAATTTCTTGGTTTGAAAAGATTTAATCCGTAGGATGGTTTGCTAGCTAGCCTTATCTGAATTCTCTAGCATTTGGTGATTTCAATAACAACATTGTTCTCTTTTATTTTCTCGTAATTTCTGTGATTAGTGGATGTATTGATCTGACCTTAATGCTAATATGCTATTATAATTGTCTCTTCTCTACCACTTCCTTTTCTTAAATTAACAATGGTGTTCAAAGTTTTGACCCAACTACTCCCAGTATTAGTTCACGTTTTACATATATATCACGTAGGGTCATGAGGACATAAATTAAACACTTCATAAAATTTAAAATATATTAATTGACATTTGGTCTAATAGTTGTGTAACACCATTTTATGGTGTAAGATTGTGAGTTCAACTGTTAAATGAAAATGAGTTTAATATTATTTCTCTTATATTAAGAAACTTGTTTGTAGTAATTTGTAATTATTTATTTCTTTCAAAGTTTGAGCTTTGTTGAGTTTGAGGATTGTTGACCTTTTAGTTGTTGTTGAGCTAGTGATCAGTATTTATAATTACTCTTTGTCAATTGACCAAAAAAAAAAAAAAATGGGCATTTTATATTTTGATGATTATTATGTTTTCAATAAGTTTAGAAGCATAGACTGAACTTAGAATTAGTTACAGAAAATAAATGGATAAATATGAATTTTTAAAAGTAGATCCAACAAATAAATGTGATAAAATTTTATTTATTCATGTATTTTTATGCATCGTTATATTGTTATGCTTTTGGTCGAACGGGACCCAATAAAGTACAAAAAGTTTTAACAATAATGTTTTAGAACTTTAAATTGGGAGTATTAGAGTATCATTAATGATGTGGCACAGTGAGTCCCACCAAAGTGATGTGATGTTTTGACTTGAGTTTGGCTTAAGCTATATAAGTCAAAAAGTCAAAAAGTTATTCCAAAATCCAAAAAAATATCACTATTCACCAAAAATAAAAATAAAAAAATTAATTTTTTTCAAACATTCCGTACACACCGAAATGACTCTGCATGCTGCTGTGTGCGGCATTTTCAAACAAAAGAAATGATTGGGTGATTTTTACACACACTATTGTTTGTCTCATGGGGCTATCACAGGTCCCGTTTTGATAATCTGAACCGTTCAATGTGTAGAAATCATCGAGTACTATATGTCTGCAAAAAATCACATTAATCGGATATCAATAACTATATGATCAGATCAGTTATGTACAACAAATGGATGGTGTTAAAATTAATGATTGAAAAATAAATAAATCTGGTCAGATAGCCATCGATATCCGATTAACGTGATTTTTTATAAGTACATAGTGTTCGACGAGTTATACACATTGAACGGTTCAGATTATTAAAATGGGACCCGTGATGACCCCCACGGGCCAAACAAAACTGTCCAGTTCTTTGTACAAAAAATAGCCAATAATTTTCAACTCCAATTCAACTCCAGCCGGTTGTACGGCTGGGGCCCACCCCTAGCTAATCATCTCCTACACACCTTTTTTATACAATTTTTTAATATACAATTTTTTCATAAAAAGTCAAAAAGCTAACCGAAACTTCCATATATATATTTTTTTGTCTTTTTAAGTCCAAAAAGACAAAAAGTGTACTTTTTTAGGACACCCCAAACCAGTCCTAAGTAAAAGGGGGTTTTTTAACCCCCAAGGCCTATGGAAGCTTCAATATCCCAATCCGAATTTTTAAAATTTTTCATTTAAAAAAAAAAAAAAACACTCAGCATTTATTGATTTTGTCAAAATCCCCTGATTAGCATTTATTAACTTTTTTCAATCCACAAATCTTTTCACATGCCTGTAATTATTGATTTGGTCAAAATCTCCTGATCAGCATTTAAAATCCCCTTATACAAATAATTATAGATACAATTCGTGTACAGTTACTGCAGTACATTTTTTAACTTCCTCCATATACTATGGTTAGTGATAAGAAAAAAAATCTTAAATAACATTATTTATATATTAAAAAAAATCTAAAACAAATATAAATATCTATAATTATCCCGTGCATAGCACGGGTGATAGGCTAATTATTATTACCCAAATATATTTACTGCGTTATTTAATATTTTAAATTTTAAAATAATATAATTTTTTATCGATGTCGGTTTTTAATAAAATTAATATTTTTACATTTATCTTATCAAGATCTATCAAACAAGATTCATGTTGATTGTGAAATTCTTAAAAAATATATTTAAAAAAATATCGTCGAAATTGATATAAATACTAATATGTTACTCTGTTTTACACTAACATAGTACTCTAATTTACAATAACATTTTACTGTTACAAAAAATAGAGTACATACTAAATGAACCAACCAAAATACACATACATAGCATTTTTAAACTTATATAAAATAAAATAAAATAAAATAAAAGTATTTCGCGTTAAAAGAGTTTTGCGAAATAAATATTCATTGTCCAAAAAAAAGAAAAAAAAAACTCTTTCCTTAGTCAATTATATGCATCCTCCTTAGATGGTTTATGTCAATTATTTGTCTCTTCCGTAGAAGGTTTATGAAATAAAATAAATTGGATTATTCTTTTCATCAAATAAGGATCCAATAGAGAGATTTTGGTGCAACATTTTAATTATTAAATAAGGTAAATTATGCAAATAGTCCCTATAGTTTACACGATATGTCAATTTAGTCTTTGTTATTTCAATTTGATCAATTTTGCCTCTTAATTTAACAAATTGTGTCACTTTAGTCCAATAAATAACGGTTGTTAAGTTTGGTGCATGGAAAGCCTACACAATGTGTCAATTTGGTCCCTGTAATTTACACAATATGTCAATTTGGTCTCTATTGTTTTAATTTGTTTGATTTTGACATGGACCAAATTGAAACATAGTTTGACTTTTCGTCCACCAAACTTGACAATCGTTATTTATTTAAAAGACAAAGTAGAGCAAATTAAAATAATAAAAACCAAATTAACACATCATATAAATTATATAGACTATTTATATAATTTACCCTATTAAATATTCATATTGATGGCTTTGAATAATGAAGCACAACTGTAATCAATTGTTTAGTACTCGATACTTTGACTAAAGTTCCATGTTACACACCAGCTTGCTTTTCCAGTGTCAATTTAAAAAGGTAGCCTTTGGTCCCGCCATGTGTTAGTAAAAAATATATGGCGTATTAAGGTTGATTTTCAATTTAATTGTTATTATTATTATTTGGATACTTGATTCTTCTTTGGCCTTTTTTTAATTTTATTTTTGTTTTGTTTTGTTTTATTTATTTTTTTCTTTTTTATCAATTGATAAAATATTATATGCAAATATGAGGAGAATTATATCAAATTGAACAATCATAATCCAATACCACATTCGATGTAATAAAATAAAATAAAATAAAACCATAATTAAAAAACAAATGAATAACCCCATATAACAAAGAGTCTTATGATGGTCAAAAACAATTAATGTTTACTTTTGATAACTAATTAATGATTGAAAATTAACCTCATCACCTCTCAATTAAAATTAGGACTGCGTGCAAGTTCTAATAGGTCATATGATAAATAATAACATTTTTCATCAAACACTGATAAAATAAAAAAAAAAGTCATTAATTATCAACAATTTTCAACGACAATTTAAAAAAATTATCATAAAAAACGTAGTTTTAGTGATAGGTTTAGAAAATCGCCACAAAAGTTTTTTTTTTTTTTTTTTTTTTTTAAGCAATGATTCTCGTAGAGCCAATGTTTAGTGACTAATTGATAGAAATTAATGAGAATTAAATTCAACTATTAGAATATACTGATAATTTACCCTTAAAATTATATAGAAGTGACTAAATAAGCTCAATTTAAGTCACTTGATTCTTAGTTGGTCGTAGATGCTCTTTTTTGTGTAACTTTATTTTCTTAAGATTGTGATCCCAATATACCTAAATTAAATCTATTGAATGAAACGTTTTTGTATTTTGCATGAATGATGATCAAAGTGTAAATTAGGTTTTTATTTTTATGCAAAGGCCATCGATGAAAATAGTAGGACAATGTACGAGTAAGAAATAATATTCTCGTATAATCCTGTTGATCAAGTTTGCGCTCCTCCGTACGTCGTCGCTTTACTTCCTAAAAACACAAACGTGAGTTAGCCGGTGGGTGTGTGCTGAATACCTCTCCGATGCCTAAGTCAGCAAAATAGACAAATAGGCAAAAAGCTTTGTGTATTCGAAAATCAAAGTTGTGTTACATCTCCATAGGTGATGTTGTGAGCTTTTATAGGTTCCGTGTGGCACAATCCTAGTAGGACTCTTACTCATCTATGTAAAATCCTCCTAGGAATTATATTCCTGAAAGATAATGTTTATCTTTCAACACCCCCCTCACTGATCAAACCAAGTGAGATGGTCTTACCTCGGTAGTATGACAAAAACGACTGAGATACCATAGCTAAGCTAAGCTGGCAGAATTGACCGAGTTATGACTAGCTCGGCTGTTCCTTTTACAACTTGTACCTTGATTTCACTTCTTGAGACCGCGCTATCCACAGCGTGCTTGGACCGAGCTATTCAATAGCAAGGTTCTAAGTAAAAGCCCAAAATACCCCGGTCCTTAGTGGTATGACCGAGCTAATTACTTCTACTCTGACCATAGTGACCGAGCTAACTACAAAGCTCTTTCTGGACCGAGCTAACTACGAAGCTCTTTTACTCAGTCCTTTTTACTGTGGCCCACAGAACGGCCCATCACCCAGCTCGGCCCAATTTACATATAAATTACTCTCTTAATTGCCCCTTAATTACATGTGTGCAACATGATAGGGATTATCTTTTACCAGCCGAGCTAAAAACTTTAGCCTTTCAACCGAGCTAAATTCAAAACGGGATACCAATCTATCCGGTCAAAACGTCTCTTCAGTCTCTGTAACTGAATCACTTCCCATTCCGTCGACACGTGGTGAACGCTTGTTGGCCCAACGTAGCTGTCACACCGTCTTCGTACTTCAAAAAATTTGAACAGTCCCGCCCTTTTTCCTTCTTTTCACAAAACCAAACCCCTAGGCCTTGAACCATCCATTTGCACTATTCATCTTCTCTCTCTTTCTTGCTCAAGCCTCCATTTTTGCAATCTTAGTACCTGCGAAGCTTGCACCCTCTTCACCATTTCGTGGTTTCCAATCCGTAAGTAACTCAATATTTTCTTGCTTTCCATTTATTTTGCAAATACACATAATATAGATATATACGTACACATATATATATATATATATATATATCAAAAAGCATACTCTATATAAACACGTTATGGGTAAGAACAAAAAAAGCAAGACCCCCAAACCATAGGTTCATGTTTTTAAGAGCACACCCTCTGGATTCAAAAATCACAATGCTTGAATATGGAATCGTGGTGTGACCGAGCTAGAAACATGTTTGGGCAATCTCAAGGTTTAGGTTTAACCGAACTAGGGGACCTTCTAGGTGTGCACCCAACCAAACTAGATAACTCTTCAACTGACCGAACTAAAACTTCATGCCGAATCTGTAATTTCAATAGGTCTAAGTACCTTTTGCTTTATGTAGCCGAGCTAGCGAACTGCTTTAAGTTTTGCGCAATACTGCACTAGAAAGCCCTAACCACCGACCGAGCCACAACTTGGGGCTAAACCAGCTTCCTTAGTCAAAACCGGACTAAGAATGCTGCCCTAAATGCTCAACCAGGCTAAAGACCCTTGCTCAAACTGGGCTAAGAATGGACAGTATCCCACGTAGCTGAACTAGGACTTCATTTATCTTGCCTTTGTTTCTTTTAGCACGGTCCAATAATCTGTGCTTAACACCTTTCTTTTTCACTTGCAGACTCTAACTAGGTTGCCCAGGCATTCTTCTGACCGTCCAACCGAGATAACCAACCTTATCTCAGTACCGAGCTTGCACTTGAGGCTAATTTATACATAATTTATTTCCACATGGGTAAATATAGGTTTTGGGTAAACTCACCAAGAGCTATGGCCAAGTTGTAAAGGGACTACAGCATCCCTGATGATGTTCACCTTAGTTTAGCCGAACTAGATACTACTCCTTGGGGAAAACAGGGCTTTGTTTCCTTCACCCTTCTTTCCATTACAGAAACCGGACTTAAATTCCCTATACAGCCTCTTCTTTGTGAGTTCCTTAGACAAACCAACCTCTGCCCTACCCATCTTTCCACAAATTCATACCGCATAATAAATGGCATCGCCGAGCTGAACCGCCATGCTGGCCTTAATCTCGGTTTAGCCGAGCTCTTCCACCAATATTCCATAGGTTCAAATGAAGATGGTTGGGTTTACTATAATAAAGAATACCCCAGATAAGGACGTAAACAATGATGATTTCTTCTGGGTTTCTAGGAATTTTGAAGACCGGGAAGCCCAGATCCCGGGCGACCGAATAAACTAGAATAAAGGAGTTGCCGGTATAATTACCTCGGCTTAGTTTTATGCTTTCTTTTATCTCGGTTTTCTTACGTTGAACCGCACTTACTGTTGTCTTGTTTACTTCATGTAGATTTGAACTTTCTCAAGCCCTAGTACAGCTACTCCAACTTAAACACACTTCGCGCCACACTATGATATCCCAATAGAAGTTGGGCCGAGCTACTGAATTTTGAGCTGACGTATAGATACAGTAGTAGACGAAAGACCAGGGTAACTAACTTTTTGTTTGAAGCCTCACCTGAACCGAATCCAACCTTGTCTCAAATCAACCTGATCCCATTAACTGCTGAACAAGAAATGGCCAAGAAGAGAGCTGTGATACCCTTGTTCCGTAATATGTTAATTGGTCCTTAATATGAATGTGATTATGTGTCTTGATATGATTTTGTGCACCATTATGTGAAAATATGTGGTTTTGAATTTCTATCTGTTCACCGTAGGAATATTTGTTTGATTTATCTGCTTCAGAAATTTAATTGGAGGCCTTATCGGCCACAGAACCCGAAATTGATTACGCCATTGTGATTGGCATAATTTTTGGAACTTATGGTGAAATTTAATTGAAAATTGATTTGGGTCAGATTAAATCGGTGAATTAGAGCCCAATTATCTTATTAATATTATATTGGCCTTCGTGGATTTTGTTGTGTAAGGACACTACACCCTCTATTCTCTCTTCTTTGCTTCATTTGGCTGATTTGAACTCAAGGTTAGAGAGAGGGCCTGTTATAGAGAGGAGAGAAGAATTGGGCAATTTTGGTCTTGAGGCTTGGAAATTTAGAGGCTAACTCAAGATTTAATCATAAATTGGGAAGATTAAGGCTCCTAGGTGAGTGAATTTGTGCATATTAGTTTGTAATTTTGTGAATTCAAGTTGAATGTTGATAAGGAACATAAAATGAATTGATCATGATGAATTTGAGTTGGTTTTGTTAATTTGGTAGTCTATATGCACATGCATGTAAGAGAGTACCTTGAAATTGCATGTTTGAGCATAAAAATGTATAATCCATGTGCCATTTTAATTGAAGCTCATGTTTTGACCACCTCTTCACCAATTAAGTTGAGAATGATGAGCATCTCCCACATGCATGTACAAATCATGGGGGTGTAAGGCTTGAATGTTGAAATTGAGCATATTGGTGTTGAGTTTGAATTAATTTGGGACATGCATGTGTTTGATTCATGAAATTGAGCTCCATGATGATGTGTTTTGGTGTTTATACCATGTTAGTACAAGTATATATGAAATTGGAGCCAAAAAATGTAAGAAATGTTGGGTTGAATGTTGGAAGGGAGCTCAAGAACTCAATCTGGGAAACCCAGAATTTTGATGTCCGCACGAGCGGGGGAAGTGCCGCTCGAGCAGGAAATACGTGCTTCCAGTACTTTTTGCAAACTTGGTGTTCGCTCGAGCTGGGTATTTCACGCTCGAGTAGGGGAACTTTGTAGACAGGCCTTCCGCTCGAGCGCTATATTTAACGCTCGAGCGTATTTTTCATGCAACCAGTACTTTTGCAGGCCTTAAGGGCCCGCTCAAGCGGGGTATTTCACGCTTGAACGGGGACCTTGTTTTCTAAAATTTTGAAAATGCATTTTGTGTTCTGTTTTTCCGTTTCCTTTCACTTCTAAACACTCTTAGGCATACATTGAGTATTGTAATTGAGTTAAGGAAATAAGAATGAAGCCTAAAGAGGAATATGTGAATTAAAGAACAGATTGAATTATTTGTGACCAATATGTGTTATGTGATATGTAGGGTCAAGCTCCAGGGCAATTCAACCAATCGATCACTGTGAGTAATATCTAACATATGTTATTGTCCAATGGCTACTTCTATGTAAGTTTTGTAAAGTTCATTAATTTGAATGGTGGACACAGTTTGATATGAAAGGCCTATGAGCCAGTTTGATATAACTGAATGGACCGAAGGTCGTTTTGACATAAATAAATGGACCGAAGGTCGTTTTGGCATAAATGAATGGATCGAAGGTCGTTTTGGCATAAATGAATGGACCGAAGGTCGTTTTGGCATAAATGAATGGATTGAAGGTCGTTTTGGCATAAATGAATGGACCGAAGGTCGTTTTGACATGAATGAGTGGACCGAAGGCCGTTTTGACACAAATGAATGGGCCAAAGGCCGTTTTGACATGAATGAATGGGCCAGAGGCCGTTCTGTCATGAATGAAAGTCTGAATGGGCCAAAGGTCAGTTTGTCACTTGAGTGGGCCAAAGGCCAGTTTGACACGAATGATAGTTTGACATAAATAATAGTTTGACACGAATGATAGTTTGACATAAATAATAGTTTGACACGAATGATAGTTTGAGATAAGTAATAGTTTGACACGAATAACAGTTCGATCTGAATAATCGAATGAATGGGCCAGAGGCCATTTTGACATGAATGAATGGGCCAGAGGCCGTTTTGACATGAACGAAAGTCTGAATGGGCCAAGGGCCAGTTTGTTATAGAAAGAGAAATGGGCCAAAGGCCAGTATGTTTGGAACCACAGTCACTTGACTTAAATTGTATATATATGTTAAATAGAAATATGAATTGGGCCCAAGGCCATTCGGAATATGTTGTTCTGCATATTATTGTATCTTCTTATTTGATATTATTCACTGGGCTTTCGCTCACGCTCATTCATGTGTTTGTAGGTGAGCTAAGAGAGGTCCAGACCCAGCCCGAGTGAAGCCATTGTGGAACAACCAAGTTTTTGAGAGTCAGCCCCTACGTCTCACGCACGAGACTCGTCTTCGCCCTTTTGTTTAGTATTCATATTTTGTCATGTTGGCGAGGACTCTGTATCTATTGTGTACAGTTTTGACGGGGTGACTTAGACTAATGATCCTGTCTGTGTAGAACCTTTTGTTACTGTATTTTCTGATGTGAGTTGTTAACATATTTGTGTCTGGAATGTTATGACGTGCACGTAAGCACAGCTCTATGGACAAAGTTTTAAATTGCTTCCGTTTGGCCCTCATTAACTTTGTTAAAATACGGTTGGTTTGGTTGGAGGCCGTAGGTAATCTCATGATTACTAGCCGGTTACGTCCTTAACCCATGGGGGCGGGTTCGGGTCGTGACAAGAGCCGTAAGAGTTGTCCTCACTGAGACAAATCAGCCCGAGGTACCACAAGCCGGTCAAACACAGGAGACCGTGGTTGCCCTACCATCCCATCAGCCTTCATTGTCTCGGACTCGCAAGTGCGCTTGGTCTTCTACAACCGAGCCACGCCTTGTCGATGAGGACGAAACTGTGCTTCCCCCAACCGTAATACCGAGCCCACAACCTGAGAGCTCAGACCGAGCTAACTCTTCTGATTGGGCATCGAGACTAACATACCAAAACCGAGCCATCAGGGAAACAGATTCAATGGTAGCAGATAAAGATCATATGGTGGCCTTCAACCTGGCTAAGAGCGTGTGTTTGCCGCCTGACATGGATCACCATGCCCACCTCACCGAGCTAAAAGCCATCCACTCAGCCACCAAATCAATGGTGCTGGTGAGTACTATTTCCTTTGTTTTCCCATTTTGTGCATCTGATATCTCGGTTCTCACTCAAGATTGCTTACCACCCTTATGCAGGCTATGCAAAACAACCAGATTGCACATAAGCGTGTGCTAGAGTTGCGCAGAACAACAAGGCAAGTCGTGGCTGAGGGTCGACAAGAAAGGCTATTTGAGCTAAACGAGGCCAAACAAAAAATGACCGAGCTACAATCTGAGGTCGCCCGCCTCTCCGGTTTAATTGATTCAGCCGGAGTACAGAAGCAAAAAGCTTTGACCGAGTTGAAGGATCGTTACCTGCGTGAGCTTGCCACAGTTAAGGAGAATAAGAAGGCCGAGATAACTAAATTGGAAAAGAAGATTAAAGAAGCGGAAGACCGCGGCTACAAAGAAGGCGAAACAACCTACATCCTGCAGTGCGAAGCTGGCAAGGATTTATTCTTCAAGTGTGGGTGGAAAGTGGCGGTGGCATAGCTCGGTTATGGTCTTGACACTGAGGTCTTCCTGAACCCTCATCCGCACTTCATACCGAGCTACATGGCGGAGTACGCTCAAGCCATTCAACAAAAATTCCTTCAAAATGAGTAAGATGATAAAGAAACCGAGCCTAACAATGCCCCGGTCGTCAATGATCCCGCTGTTCAGTCAGCTCGGGTGGAGCCACCGGTAGAAGACTTGACGACCGAGCTACCAGCTGAAACCGAGCTCTTAGTTGAACTGGATGTGAATCTTGTTGACCTCTTTGCTTAGTCTTGTACTTTCTTCTTTTTGCTTTAGGAAAGAAACTAAAACTGTAACCGGGCTATGCCCAACCTTTTGTACTTGTTTTGAATTTTCAATCAAACCTTCTTTTGTTCCAACTATTTTTTCAGTTTACCTCCATGTTTGTACTTAATGCAATATAATATTCTCCGGCCGAGGTACCTATCTCGGTCTTGACCTTGAAATCTATCTGGACATACCTGCCAACCTCTTCAGCCTAGGTTTTTACCTCGACTGAAGATCACTAAAAGTTTGTTATTCCAGCCAACTACTCTTCAACCTGGATCCTTATCTCGACTGAAGAGTACTAAGTGTTGGTTTTTCCAACCAACCGCTCTTCAGCCTAGATTCTTACCTCGGCTGAAGAGTACTAAAAATTGGTTTTCCCAGCCAACCACTCTTCAGTCTGGATCCTTATCTCGGCTGAAGAGTACTAAAAGTTGATTTTTCCAGCCAACCACTCTTCAGCCTTGATCCTTACCTCGGCTGAAGAGTACTAAAAGTTGGTTTTTCCAACCAACCTCTTCAGCCCAGATCCTAATCCTAGCTGAAGAGAGCTCAAAGTTGGTTATTGCGGCCAACTCTGAGCGAAGTGTTTGGTTTTTCCAGCCAAACGTCCTGCAACCTGGATCCTTACCCTCGGCTTAGGAGAAATGTTGGTTTTTCCAGCCAACCTTTTCAGCCTAGATCCTATCCTAACTGAAGAGAACTCAAAGTTGGTTATTGCGGCCAACTCTGAGTAAAGTGTTTGGTTTTTGCCAGCCAAATGTCCTGCAGCCTAGATCCTTACCCTCGGCTTAGGAGAAGTGTTGGTTTTTTCAGCCAACCTCTTCAAATTTCAGATCCTAATCCTAGTCAAGAGAGCTCAAAGTTGGTTATTTCTACCAACTCTGATTTTATTGCCCCTAGTTCATTAAAAACAACTTTTACAGAATAAAACAATTATGCTGAAAAGAAAACTACTTGTTTTATTGAGGAAAAGAAAGATTACAAGTACTTTAAAAAAAAGCTAAAAATAAAATAGTTTAAGGTTGGCAGTGTTCCATGGCTCGAATGGCTTTCTTGTCTTCGCCTTCCAAGTGGTATGCCCCTTTTCTTGCTAATCCAACCACTTTGTAAGGTCCTTCCCAGTTGGGCCCTAACTTGCCATCTCCTGGTACCAGGGTGTTTCCCATTACTTTGCGCAGCACCCAGTCTCCAATCTTGAATTGCCGTGGATGTACTGTCTTGTTATACTTTCTGGATAATTCTTGCTGGTATGAGGCGATGTGAACTAGTGCTCTTTCTCTTCTTTCTTCTGCAAGGTCGAGGTCCAATGCTATGGTTTCTCCATTTAAGTCTGGATCAAAATTTTCACTTCTAATTGTGGGGAGGCCAACGTCCAATGGGATTACTGCTTCCATGCCATAGGCCAAGAAAAAAGGTGTTTTTTCAGTAGATCACTGAGGTGTGGTACAGTAAGCCCATAAAACATGAGGGAGCTCCTCAGTCCACTTTCCTGTAGATTTTCCAGCCTTTTCTTCAATCCATCCAAGACGACTTTGTTTGATGCTTCCACTTGGTCGTTTGCTTGGGGGTATGCCAGTGTAGAATTGTAGAATTTTATCTTGTATTCTTCACAAAAGCCTCTAAAAATTTTGCCATCAAACTGAGTGCCGTTGTTAGATATTAGAGCTTTTGGTATGATAAACCGAGTGATGACATTCTGCCAAACGAACTTCTTCACATCTTTCTCCTTTATTGATGCTAGTGTTTCTGCCTCTACCCATTTTGTGAAGTAGTCTGTCGCTGCAAGAAAGAACTTTCTGTTGCCGGGTGCCGTTGGAAGTGGTCCTACTATGTCCAAGTCCCACATTGTGAAGAGCCATGGGCTAGTTAATGGTAGAAGCTCTCTGGCTGGTTAATGTATTTGGTGTGCAAACTTCTGACATTTCTCACACTTTTTGACATACTTCTCTGAATCTGCTTGCATGTAAGGCCACCAATATCCCTGCGAAATCGCTTTGTAGGCTAATGATTTTTCCCCTTGGTGGCTTCCGCATAGGCCTTCGTATATCTCGAACAAGAATGCCTCAACCTTACTGGGATGGATGCATTTCAAGTAAGGTCCTGTGAAGGATTTCTTATACAAGGCCATTGATGGGGAGAGCCAAAATCATTGCGACTTTGCTCTAATCTTGTTGGCTTCTTTCTTTTCTTCAGGTAAGACGCCGTCTTTTAAAAATACGATGATGGGATCCATCCATGAAGGGCCTAGTTCGGCGCAACATACTTCAGCTACTTCAGGCTCTTCGATGCTTGGTCTTGGCAAGAAGTCGATCAATAATGGATGTGGGATGGATGTATCTACCATCGAAGCAAAGCTAGCTAGTTCGTCTGCTCTACTATTTTCTTCCCTGCCAATCTGCTCTATCCGCACCACTTCGAACTTCATGATTTCTTTTCTGACTAACACTTGGTACTTAGCCATCCTTTTATCATTTGCCTCATAGTCGCCTGAAATTTGGTTTGCCACCAGCTGTGAGTCACTGTAGACCATTAGCTCGGTGACCTTCATGTAATGTGCTGATTTTAGTCCTGCTAGAAGCGCTTCATACTGCCGTTGTTTGATGCTGGGAAGCCAAGGTTGACTGCTTGTTCCACTATTAGGCCGTCTGGTGAGATGAGGACTATGCCAAGTCCTACACCGTGCCTGTTGGACGCTCCATCTACTAAGAGCTTCCACATCTCTCCAATGAATAGCTTCCAGTAAGTGGAGGGATCAGATGATGCCTTAGGGTCATTAGTGTTACTGGTATTTCCTTCAAAGTCCACACTTACTGTTTGCCCCTCATTATCTGATTGTATTAAGTCTTTACTTGGTGTAGCATGGTTTGCTTCTTCCTCCCTTCGTTCACTCTAGTCTCTCCTGGGATATGGCTGGGTATCCTGTATCAGGGGTTGCGCTATTCCGGCGACACTTTCCATTCCCATTTCGGTTGTACCCATTAAGTCAACTAGGCAGATGTGATGACTTCCTGGTGTGAATTCTGCAACAAAGTCTGCCAAAGCTTGGCTTTTATTGCGGTTCTGGGTTGAAACTTGATGTCAAACTATCCCAACTCTACTGCCCACTTCAAGATTCGCCCAGAAAAGTTCGCCCTCTCAAACAAAGCTTTTAATGGAAAAGCTGTGAGGACAATTATGGTGTGGGCATGAAAGTAATGCGACAACTTCCTTGAGGCCATCATCAAGGCCAAGGACAGTTTTTCCAATGGTAAGTACCTGGTTTCTACGCCTAGCAATATCTTGCTGACATAAAAGATGGGCAGATGTTGGATTCTTTCCGCTCGGACCAACACTGCACTAATTGCGTGCTGTGAAACTGCCAGGTACAAAAATAGTTCTTCTCCAGATATTGGGGTCACTAGCAACGGTGGAGAAGACATGTATTCTTTCAAACTTTCTAGGGCGCGGTCGCATTCTTCATTCCACTCAAACTTGGCGTTTAATGCTTGAAAAAATGATCGACATCTGTCTAACGACCGACTCATGAACCGGTTGAGCGTGGCTGTCATACCGGTGAGATGTTGTACTTCTTTTACTGAGTTGGGCCTCTCTAGATCCTGAATTGCTTTGATCTGAGAGGGGTCTGCCTCTATACCTCGGTTGGTCACCAGGAAGGTTAGGAATTTTCCTGATCCTACGCCGAACGCACACTTAGATGCATTAAGGCCCAACTTGTGCTTCTTCAGGATCTGAAACATCTCACCTAGGTCCCTGAGATGGTCATTCTCATCCTTGCTTTTGACTACCATATCATCCATGTAAGCCTCCATTGTTCTGCCTAACAATGGTTCAAACATCTTGGTGACCATCCGCTGGAATGTTGCTCCTGCATTTTTTAGGCCAAAGGACATGACCTTGTAGCAATATAGTCCGTTTGGCGTTGTAAAGGATGTGACCTCCTGGTCTGGTTCATACATAGCGATCTAATGGTAACCTTTGTACGTATCAAGAAAGCTAAGTCAATTGTGTCCTGCCGATAGGTCTACTAGTTGGTCTATCCGTGGTAGGGGAATGCTGTCTTTTGGGCATGCCTTGTTGACTGTTTTGTAGTCCACGCAGACATGCCATTTTCCATTCTTCTTTGGCACCACTACTGTATTGGATATCCACTTGGCATAGTGCACATCTCTGATAGCTACTGCCTCTAGAAGATTTCCCACTTCTTCCGCCACTATCTCGGCGTGGTGAAGTAATCATGAAGTAAGGCCAGAGTATAATTCGTCTGGCAGTTAGGTGGACATTCAATTGGTGACAGATGAAGTTTAGGTCAATGCCAGGCATGCCATACGGCATCCAGGAAAACACTTCGATGTTAGAGGTCAAGAATTCCATGACCTCTATTCTCTCAGTGCTGGACATAGATGAGCCAAGCAAAAAGAACTTTTCCGGGTTCTTTTCATCTATTCTTACTTGTACCAAGTCTTCCACTACCTTTTGTTCAGCGGCCTTGCCAACATCTGCAAACAGCTTATTGCTTTCTGGTTCTTCCACCATCTGTACATATCCTTTGGCAGCGCGGCTGCCATTTACTGTGACGAAGCATTGTTTGGACATGATCTTGTTTCCAAAGACCTTTTCAATTATTCCTACTTCGTTGGGGAACCGCATTACTTGATGGTAGGTTAACGCTACCGATCGCATGGCATGCAGCCATGTCCTTCCCAAGATTATGTTGCAAGTGGAAGGGACTTTTAATACCCATAATTCCACTAGTTTCGCTATGCTTCCTCGCCTCGACCGAGGATTATCTTGCCAACCGCCACTCGCATTGAGTTGAATCTAATCGGGGAGATACAAGAAAGCCAAGTATTTGTCCTTGTAGACACCTCATTTTTGACCGTCCTCAAGACTTGGACGCCATCGCTTGAACACTCGATGATTATCCATATTTGTGTTCGCCTTGAGTTCTCGGAAGTTTCGCCGCGCCTTGCCTCGAGACCTCTCAACCTGTTTATTTTGTGCTTGGATGTAGACCAAACACTTGTGTGATTGCTTCTAAGGGCAGGGAATGGCTTGCTGACCATCCCCACACCTCACCGGCCATGGCCCGAGGCCACCGGCCCTATTTTCTTGCTACCGGCCAAAGGTGTTGGCTGGTTGGCATTGTTTTTGGTCGGCCGGCCATTGTTTTGATCAATCGGCCACTTTTTCTGGCCGAGACCTTTTCTTAGGGAGGCTTGACCCTTCTGAACCTTTGGTTTAGCTTCTTGTGGGAGGCTTGACCCTTTTGAACCTTTGGTTTAGCTTCTTAGGGGAGGCTTGACCCTTTTGAACCTTTGCCTAGCTTCTCCAAGAAGCTTGAACCTTTCTTAGCTTCTTGAGGAAGCTTGACCCTTTTTGCTTTAGCTTCCTTAAGAAGCTTGGCCCTTTGCTCCAAGCTTCTAAGAGAAGCTTGGACCTTTGTTCCTCTATAGGAGGGAGCCTCTCCCTCATTAGAAAAGGTTCAAATTTTTGGCCAAGGCTCCATACACATATATCTTTCTCTATATCTCCTCCATTTTAGCTCAAAAGTGTAAGGTTCTTGGCCCCATTGCACTACAACTTTTAGCCTAACCCTTCCACCTTTGGTCTAAGCATCTTGGAGGCCATTTTCAGAGGCTAAGGGACTGGTTTTTGGGTCCAGAGTTGCTGGAGTTCTTGGCTACAAGGGTAACACTCCTTTTCCCTCTTTTATTCCCCATTTTTGCACAAGCTTTTAGCCTATCTTGCATGATATTTTGAGCTTAGTGTATAACTGATAAAAGTTTTGATTTTGCATGCTTTTGATCTTTGTTTAAGGTCACTTTTGTGTTTGGGGTTGTTTACCCCCTCTTAGGCCTTGTTTGGCCTCTTTTTTGTGCCTTTTTTGTGAGTTTCGGGACCACCTTGTATTGGCCTTCTCACCACTGAAATCCAAAGGGATTTCAGTGGTGGGGATGGTGTTTTGAGGTCCTAAGAAGGAGAGGGCCATCCCCTCTCCTTATTGTCTTGTTTACTTGCATTTTTGGCCTTACAAAGGAGCCCATATTTGTATGCATCCCAAGCTTGGTTCAGGCCATTTTTGGTGAGTTTTAAGACCTGTATAGGCTCTTTCTAGAGCCCTTTCTTCCATTTTAAGTGTCCATCTTGCATGTGTAGAACAACCCTCTTTATAGCCTATCAAAGGAGCCTATCATTCTTGCATGCATGGACCATGTTTCAGTGGGTTTTTAGGCTTTACTTGACATGTCATACCTCTAAATTTTTTTGGTTTGGTGGCCTCTTGATTGTCTCATGTACTTGTAGTGTAAACCCCCTTCACTAGCTTGTATTGCATGCCATTTTAGCCTATGATTCTAGTACTTTTTGGCCATGCCTTAAACTGATTTTGTTCATGATTTAGGCTGCCTAAGCTCTATTTTATGGCCTCATGGTCAAAAAAGGCTTGCCATGCATACTTGTTGTGTAATAGCCTTGCATAGCTTTGAGTTTCGGGGTCCCTTACATGCTTGACTTGAACTATTTACATGTTTTGGCATCATTGTGTATGATATTTCAGAGGTTATACTTGCGCCATACTCCCATGTTTTCCATGCTTTAAGTGCTATTGAGAGTTGTGCTTGTATGCCTCATTTACCGACCATTGCATGAGCTTCATTTGAATGCATTCCGAGCCACCATCCCAACACATTTTGCCACTAATTTTGGCCTGCATCAGGTCTTTTTGGGGTTGGTTTCATCCTTTGAGCATTGCTTTGCATACCTCTTGTGTAATGTGCTTCACTAGTTTCAGTACTTGAGCCTATCAACATGCATTGCATGAGTGGTTGCATCATTTCAGAGTCATTTTGTATGCTATTTCAGAGCTGGAATGTATGCCGTTGTATGCCATGTTTCATCCTTGCATTGCTCTTGGAGAGTTGCATTTTGTGCCTTAGGCTTGGAGCCCTTGCATTGTGCATGTTTGCATGAATCTTGGGCCTTGTTCTCATCTCATTTGGCCACTGATTTTGGCATGCTTGAGAGCTACCCATGTTAGTGTAAGTCCATCTTACCATGTTGTTGCATGCTTGTTTCATTTTGCATATTGTTGCATGCTATACATGTCCACATGTTTAGGTTGTATGCCTATCGCATATTGTATGTTAACATGCTCATGTTGCATTAGATTTGTTGCACACTTGAGTTATTTGCATGCTTGCTTGCTTGCCTATGTTGCATTGCATTGTGTGTGTATCTCTTGCCTCTTGATCAATCATGATAGAGGTTGGGGCCCTTTATGTGTTTTGTGCATTTCATTCCATATTGAGTTGCACACTTGACTCTTTGGCCATCATGCATAGAAATGCGTGATTGGTGGCCCGAGGGTCGAGGACCATCCTCTCTTGAGTTCATAACATGATAAGGAGGGTGGTTGTGCACACATTGCTTTGAAAATGCATTGCCATGCTCGCTTGCCCTCTCTCGCCGCAAAATAGGATTCTGCAGAAGAGTTGGCGACCAACCACATTCAATGCCGGTCGGCTATTCATTTCGGTCGAGAGCTATACAACCGGTCGATGACCACTTTTCCATGGCTCGGTGACTATTCCTCTTGGTTGGTGACCTTCCACGATTGCTCGGAAGGTGGTCTGTAGCAACCTTAAGACTTGTGCGATCTTCAGAGGTGCGAGTAGTGTAAACAGAGGCAACATGTGGCATAGCGGCGAATTTCCAAGCGAGGCGAATCGAGCATACAAGCATTTGACCCTCTTTCTGAGGCAACTTTACCGCTTTAGTAGTTTAATTAATTTGTCAATTAATTACGGTTTTGTAATATTTAATTAGCTTGTTAGTTAATTAATTTGTATTATTCTTTCGGTGCCTCCGAGAGAGGGCAATTGTGTAATAAGTGTGCGTGAATGTGTGTATGTCTTCCAACCCCACGCATTTCTCCCTTTTATTTACTAGCTTATGATGGTTAGTTTAGGGCACGTTTCAATTAGCATACTTATGCTCACATGTTTGCATTCATTCTGTCTTGCATGCACTGGGCTCGACGCATCATACTAACTGCATTATATTTCAATTCTGAGTTGAATACATGTTAAGTGTTGCATTTCACATACCATGTTTAGAATAGCCAAGCCTATCTTAATTACATCTTTGCATGTGTTGCATTAGGCATTTCAGCATAGTTAGGATCCATGCATGTTTTCTAATTAGCTTCTTTCTTTGGCTCGGAGTACTCGGTAAGTGTTTATGTTTTAGCATCCTTGCATGTGTGTGAGTGACTGCCATGATAGCATGCTTACCATGAGGCTAACTGCTTATGTGATATATCTGCCTGAATGCCTATGGGTGAAGGTTGGATTATCTGAATTGGAACAATTCATTGATTGCGAGTTTTAAGCCCACTAGATAGTGGCAAATCACCATGTTTTCTAAGCCCACTGAAGGGTGGTAAAATCCGCATTTTAGCCTACTTGTGAGTAGCAAACCGCTTTAAAAAACAAACATGAAATGTTTTGTTCCAACTCAGGCGATCCAGTCTATACTTGTATGCTACGCTCATCACATAGTAATTCTAGGCTAATAACCGGGATAAGAGCACATAATGTTTTCAAAACTCGATATCATGGTTAGTAGAGGCCGATCTTTGATCGGGCGAGCGGGGGTGCTCACGAAGTGACTTTCTCCAATCATACCCAAGTTCCCGAGCCGAGGCAACTTTGGTGATGACGAACACATGGCCTTAGGCAACGAGTCAGGGTTTCTTAAATTCTCCCAAAATAAATATTTATGTGACGACTCTGTATTTGGCAAAGCAGTCCATGTTTGGCACTTCTTTCTAAAAATCTGTTTTCAAAACGATTTGCCAGATTTTGACTCTTTGACGATTCATCGGTCTTGCATTACACTCTGTGAGATTAGATACAGGGCCGTGACATTTGAGTCCGAGCTATAGTGAGCCCAAACGAACAAAACAGGATTTCCCTCCCGGGACGCTCGGGGACGTCTACAGTCCTCCAGTTTCGGTTGTTTGAAGGTTTTGTAATACATTATCTCACATAAGCTCCCTTGGTCACTCAAAATTCGCTTGATGTCGTAATCCTTGACGCGGAGAGTGACGACCAGTGCATCATTGTGAGGGCAATATATCCTTGTCAAGTCTCTATCTGAAAAAGACATGACGTTTGTGGCCTCTGTTCTCCCATTTTTAATTGTAAGTTGTGCACTTGATACCTCCCTTAAGTGCTCAGCCTTCTTGATAATTCCCCTGAGCTCATATACCCGCTCAAGTTCGAATACCCCATGTATCACATTAATCACACCGTGAGGTGGGGCGTCGATCGGCATTCCGTTTGGGTTGTCGTGGTTCTAGGGGGCTGGCTGTGTCCCTCCTTCTATGTACTGGTCCAGGTGCCCAGCTGCCACTAACTCCTCCAGGTGTTGTTTCAACGGTGTGCAATTTTCAGTGTAGTGCCCTTTTTCCTTATGGAAGGTGCACCGAGATCTTTCGTTATAGTCCTTTTGCGCTGCTTCCAACTTAGCTGGCCATCAGACGAAAGGTTCATCATGTATTTCACTGAGAATCTGATAGATCAGTTTTTTGAACATTGTGGTAATGGCAGTGCGGACTCTCAACTACCTTTTATCTTGGTCCTCTCCGTTGTCCCGCCTGCCTCGTCCATTCCTGCTTGGACGTTCTACCATGTTGACTTTTGCTGTAGTCTTTTATCCGCATCGCCGATGCACCGATTTGGCTTTAAGCGGCAAAGATTCTCCTCCACCCGAATATGTTGTGTACTCTCTCCATTAAGGCCTCTATTGTGACGGATGGCGTCATGGTGATTGAGTCCCTCAACCTGTTTCCGACTAGAAGACCTCTTTTGTATTGCGCGATGGCGAGATTTGTGGGGCAATCTCCTATCTGGTTGAAGGTCTCCCAATAACAACTGTTGTAGGATCTCAACATCTCCTTGTCTCCCATGTCAATGGAGAGTAGCTGATCGATCTCCACTGGCGTCTTGGTGTTCGTTCTGAACCTTGTCATGAACGCCTCTGCCAATTGTGCCTGTGGAGGCTATCTTGCTTTCAGTAGCCTTTTCAAACTAGGTGAAACCTAGGTCGCCAAGGCCGGATGGGAATAGGATACACATCAAAACCTCATTTCGCCAAAGATACTTCCATAACCTGGCGAAAGTGGCTAAGGTGTATGTAGGAGTCTCTCTTCTCCTTATACGTGGTGAATTTGGGCTAAAGGAAGCCTGAAGGCAGGGGCGCGCTCTCAATCGCCAGAAGGAATGGTGAGGTCTGTAGCCTTGCTAATGCTTTGTCTGTCGGTTCGTAAGGCGCGTATCGGCATTCCTACCTCGACGCCTCATGCGCTCGAGGAGCCAACCGCTGAAGGGAACGCCGTGGGTCGTGACGCTCGTTATCTTCCTTCCATCGTGCCCTTTCTTCTAGCACAGTTTGCAAATCGGATGATCTAGGCAACTCCGTCTGCCTAGATGACGTCTGGTGTGTGCGTGAGGGCCGATAAGTGGTTCCCTCAGTATGTGACCTCTCAGTTCTCGTTCTCTCAGACCTGGAGTAATGAGTCCTAGGAGTTCTTAATTGAGTGTCGCCTGTTCTCAGGCTCCTACTCTCTTCTTGCGATGGCGTGGTATGCCTACCACGATCTTCTGAGTGGCGAGGGGGCGTATTACTTTTGCGCCTCTCTCCTGTCGCCACCCCTTTTCCTTTGATTTGGCGTTTCATAGACTCCATGTCCACCGTCATCTTCCTTATTAACTCATCTTGTTCCTTTACGCGATCCTCCAGAACTTGAGGATCGATCCTCCGCCTCTGTCTTTCTGGACTTTCAGAGCGACGGGGGCTGTTAGTCCGCCTCCCCCTTGCATCCCTCCTGGGGTTCTGTCCTTGGGGCTCTAAATCTGCCATCGAAGGGATAAAAGGCAAACCTTCGCGCCTCTCACCCCGCTCTGGGGTTTGTCCATCGTTGGCAGACTGCAGCAAATCTTCATTGTGTGCCATTACTTCTAATTAGAGAGGAAAAACTTGATCAAGAGGTTTTGTTCTTTCTGTGTTACCCACATACGACACCAATTGTACGAGCAAGAAATAATGTTCTCTTATAATCCTGTTGATCAAGTCTGCGCTCCTCCGTACGTCGTCGCTTTACTCCCTGAAAACACAAGCGTGAGCTAGCCGGCGGGTGTGTGCCGGATACCTCTCCGATGCCTAAGTTAGCAAAACAGGCAAATAGGCAAAAAGATCTGTGTATTCGAGAATCAAAGTTGTGTTACCTCTCCATAGGTGATATTGTGAGCTTTTATAGGTTCCGTGTGGCACATTCCTAGTAGGACTCTTACTCCTTCATGTAGAGTCCTCCTAGGAATCATATTCCTAAAAGATAATGCTTATCTTTCAACACCCCCCTCACTGCTCAAACTAAGTGAGATGGTCTTACCTCAATAGTATGACAAAAACAATCGAGATAACATAGCTAAGCTAGGCTGGCAGAATTGACCGAGTTCTGACTAGCTCGGCTCTTCCTTTTACAACTTGTACCTCGGTTTCACTTCTTGAGACCGCGCTATCCACAGCGTGCTTAGACCGAGCTATTCAATAGTAAGGTTCTGAGTAAAAGCCCAAAATACCCCGATCCTTAGTGGTATGACCGAGCTAACTGCTTCTACTAAGACCGCAATGACCGAGCTAACTACAAAGCTCTTTCTGGACCAGGCTAACTATAAAGCTCTTTTACTCATCCTTATCAGGCCTACAGAATCGCCCATCACTCAAATTTCGGCCTAATTTATATATAAATTACCCTTTCAGACAATATACTCTCAATGATAGTGTATTCAAATCCACAATGATTTTTATTATTCAAATTGATTACAATATTACAATTAAAATTAAATTTTATGATTATGAATCGAGGACAATATGACAATTAAAAATTAAAGGCTAATCCAAATAAGATACTCATAAGTCGATTTCTTAATCTTTTACACCATTAAACCCAAGTTCTAATCTCTTTAACTAAAATGACATAATTTGTCCAAAAGGATAACTTTATGTTGAAATCAACTTATCTATCTATCTCTTGAAATCATCTAATTTGTCTATCCATCTATCTGCTACTATTTTAAAAGTGTGAAAAACTTATGATATTTTCTACTTTTTTTTTTAATTCCAATTTTACCCTCTCAAATTTACTATATTTTCTAAAAGTCATAAACCAACTATTTTTTTATTTTTGGAGTTGAACACTCAAAAATGATATATCGGCTTCTAAGAGTTCTATATAAATATAAGCAAACTGTCTCCCTTCTTATCAAAAAAGAAAAAAAGAAAAAAAAGTCTCCCTATTTTTCACATTGATGATGATTGAAGAACAAAAAATAATTATTCTTTTTTATTTCTTGTGTCTGTTTCTATACTGATTTACATAATATTTATATTCGTCTATCATGGATCAAATTGCTATAAATAGTTTTGGTTAAATCTCAAAGTTGTATGTATCTGTTCAATTCTAGACAGAGGAAATCACATACGTTTTTTAAAATAGAGATTTGTGCTGCATCTTAAAAATTTGCAAGTTGTTTTCATACATTTTCTTTTTGTTTAGATTAGGTTTTGTAAATTGTAATATTTTACATGGTACTTTAATAGCTAAGGTATAATGTCAACATTCTAAATAAGGACCACTTTCATTAGTTTCATTTTTTAAATCTATTTTCAATTTTTTTATTTTTCATATTTTTATTGTTCATTTTTCGTATTTTCTCACTTCTAATGATTAAAGATACTGAAATTTCTTCATATTTTATATTTAAATTGTACTTTTACATAAATATTTAATATCTAAAAATCTAAATAGAATTAAAAATTAAATATTGGTAAAAAAATTATAAATTTATTATTATTATTATTATTATTATTATTATTATTATTATTATTATTAACAATTCATATTTTATATTTAAATTGTACTTTTACATAAATATTTAATATCTAAAAATCTAAATAGAATTAAAAATTAAATATTGGTAAAAAAATTATAAATTTATTATTAGTAACAATTATTTTCTAAGTGTATTTAGATTATGTTGGCTTTTTTGGTTTCCGAAGGTTAATTATGTAATTGTAAGCGTGCCCAGTAAGGATCAACAAGTCCTTACAGAATTTTTATTTGTCAATCAATTATCAGACGATTGTGTTGAAATTCTTTCAGCCTCAATGAAGAGAATTTTTATTGGTGGATTGTTTAGGAAAAACTTAAAAATAATAACAAGTACAAAGCACAGTTTCAGAAACTGAATTTCATTAAGCAAATAAAAACTTACAATGAAATGACCCAGCTTTGAAAAGATTTACAGCAACGGCTACTCGAAACTACTCCTAGGAAATGAAGTACAATACAGGAATTGAAGAATTGGAAATGTAAAGAACTGGAAAGAAAATATAAAGTAAACAACTGGTTTCTGGATCTGAGTCTAGGTCTTTCTTCTTGTGGCCTTCTCTTCTATTTATACTTCCTGAAGATAACCGTCGAAGTGGGCTTCTAATCGTCGAAATGCTCTCTCATGATCACTTGATTATGGCCTTGCACAGTAAGCTTCTACTATGCACTCTTTTGCAGTTAGGTTTCCCTCTTGAATTTGAATTTGAATTGTGAGTAACCGTTGGGTCACGTCATCATGTGCCTTCTGACTACTCTAATGCTACGCAGATCCATTATCACCAATATGAACCACCAAGTGTCCATCGCTACTTGGAGACTTGCATTAAATTCCTAAATTGCCCTTTACAAGTCACGTGTCAAGTCAGCGATTCCTATAGAAAATATATAGCCAACGGATTAAGTGAATGTAAATCTAAAAGTAAAATTAAAAATTAAAAAATAAAAAAGTATTCTTAAATTAAGTGAATTTAAAAAATAAAAATAAAAGGGTTATTAAAAAATGGTGAAGCACCAATCAATGTGTTTGGTTTCAATTTTCTGAAAATTGAATATTTTTGTTTTTAGTGAATATTTTTAAAATTTTAATCATTTTTTTTTTACTT
Source organism: Camellia lanceoleosa (assembly GCA_025200525.1). Classification (NCBI taxonomy): domain Eukaryota; kingdom Viridiplantae; phylum Streptophyta; class Magnoliopsida; order Ericales; family Theaceae; genus Camellia; species Camellia lanceoleosa. The sequence goes on from CM045767.1 coordinate 49,512,334, forward strand.
TTTTAGATGCACCTTACATAGATGTATCTAAAAATTAAAATATTTGTAAAAAAATATTTTAAAAATCAATAAATACACAAGAATACAAAAAATGTCTTGAATTCTCTCTTTCTTTTTTCTTTTTTTTTTTTTTGGTATTTAGTGAATTTTCTGAAGAAAAAAAAATCACAAATGTTATATTTCTTAAGTGTATTTATGTTAGGTTTCCTCACAATGTGTTTTTATGGCATGGATGTTTTTTTTAAAATCTGGTCATGAGTCTCGAAAAAACACTCCACTTCTTGTAATTTTATAAAATTTTAGAAAAATCGTCTTGTGTTGGTTTTTCTTTTGAAATTTAGAATTATGAGCCCTCTTTCCAACAAAATTTATTTGGGAAAAAGTCATCGGGTAGATTGAGAGGAAAGCTAATTTTCCCAAAAGGTGACAAATCTGGATAGGTTTTGAACATAACTTGCAGACGAATGTTTGGTTATGTTGTGCAAATTCTACAAATTGGAACTGAAAATAGACATGTTGTTTAGTGTTTGTGTGCAGTTTCAGCACCTAAGATAACCCGAAAGTATTTTCACCAATGCATCCTTTTACCTCTGCAGTTTTGAAAAATGCTAGAAATTGTGCCGCCTTGTGTTATTTGTTTCTAAGTATTTCAAAGCATGCCTAATTTTGTTTGCTTGCCTTACCATATTTATATACATGATTATCATCTGTTGTATTTCCTCTCTTATGTTTGCCTTCTGCTCATTTATATTATCGAATGTGACTAACTTACTGATCAAAATATCTAATAAACGGGAAATGAAAAAGGGGTTGGTAGTGGGTGACGTTCACACTAATGTTTTGGAATGACTTATGTAATATACATATGAATGAGATGAATTGTGATGGAATTAATACCAAATGACTTAAGTCTTGCGCAAGCGGTCTAAGCGAACCCCTACGATGGTACAAATGGATTAAAACTCTATGCGGTGGTTTTAGGGTGTAAGCGAGCGCTTTAATGAGATATGTATAGGGTGTAAGTAAGCCTTAGGCATGATTTGTGTCACAACCCAAACCTGTCCCTATAGGTTCAGCATCGTAACCGACTAGTAATCCTTAGATTACCAATGGCCTCTTAACAGAATAACATATAATTAGGGACTGCCGAAGCAAATATACATACATAGTCCATAGAACTGTGTTGACATATATGAGACATAAATTTTGAACTTTCTATCATAGGGGTGATGCCATAATTACAATAGCTTATGTCATATATATATTACATATATAACAAAAGGGGACTTAGCCCACTACACAGGTAAACAAATAAAACAAACATCTTTAGTGAAGTTCACAAAATATGACATCTCAAAAGAGAACCTCCCAGGGAGGCAGGGTAGCTGGCTAACCCAAAACTCGCTAGGTAGCAGCTTAGGCTTGGTTACGCGCCTGCCCACCTACATACATAATACAAACGGTGAGAGAAAGCCCAGTGAATAATAACAGAGTAAAGGGTTTTGATCAATGATGTCCATAACATAATCAGAAATCAGAGTTCATATCAGAAACAAATTTATATTCATATTCTTGATCAAGTCAATGACAGAAATTAGAATACATGCTTAATCTTATATCCGTTAGCGCTAACAGATCACATACGAAGCATCGAAGATCATACTTGTCAGTTCCATAAATGAACCTCTGGTCGGGTACGGATAACTTGTTAGTTCTATAAAGAAACGTCCAGATCAGGTACATATAACTTGTCAGTTCCATAAAGAAACCTCCAGTCCGGGTACAGATAACTTGCTTGAGTCTAGAATACTTGTCAGAATTTGGACACTCATTCTTTGTACAGAACATAACATTTCATAGAATAGATCTTATTCCATCACATAGAAAATAATTAAGGTTGAACATAACTTTACTAAGTTATTACTCACAGTTGGTTCCAAAGCAAACAGACAGAGTAGGTATGTCAGATGTCTTGTGGCACGTAACCTACATAGTTACAGAACGAACGCATACTGAATTACACACTTGGAATCATTAACTTAATCCTTTCTCTTCTTGGTGTATTTCTACTTCTTATCCTCATTATTATGTCTTAATCTTCGCTAAGGAATGCCTAGGATGCAATGAGAATGCTAAAATGTACTTGGAAACACTTAGCAAAAATTGCTGATAATAGGGGTTCCGCTTGAGCACAACTTCCTTCACTCGAGCGGACATGCAAAATATGAGTGGTCGCTCGAGCGCAACTTCTTCCGCTTGAGTGATCTGTAAACTTCTGCAAAAGCACTGGTTGTGTGATTTTCACACTCGACGGATGCTCAACGGTCGCTCGAGTGTGAGACTCGAGTCCTTGCTCGAGTGTAACCCTTGTCGCTTGAGCAGTCTGTGAAAACATGAAACTTCTGGGAGCTTGCATTTTACGCTCGAGCCAATTTTTGGTCGCTCGAGTGGAGATGCAAAAACAAAGGTGGACGCTCAAGCGCATGATCTATCGCTCGAGCGGAGAAGTCGATTTTTGGAATTTCCAGATTCACCTTTAAGCTTCCAAACTCAACTTCAAAGCTACAAAAACTCATCCTTTTGGGCCAAACACTTGAGGAAACATATTTAAACTTGGAAAACATTGAGAACTCAAGATCCCAAAAACATGCCAAATGCTCAAAACTAAGCTCAATTCTTTGAAAAACATAACATACATGTTTTCTCTTGACTTCAAAGCTCCCAAAACATGATCAATTGGTATAAAATGATACAACACAAGATGACCTCTTAAAACAAAGGTAGACTTGATACATGCATGTGAGAATTACTTGAAATTTAATTCAAAATGTAAAAAAATGTGCATGCATGCTTGATATGGCTCAAGTTCACCCATTCTAGCTCAATCCTTGCATTACTCAACTAATTTCTCTTGAATTTGTGGTTTAGACATCATAAGTATACAATTCAATGGTGGAATTCCTACCTCAACTTGTCAATGGAGATCTAGTTGGTGAACTCTCTAAGGTTTCATGCCAATTTCCTTGAATTCTTAACGATTCCTTGCAAGCTCTAGTGTTGATCTCAACCCCCCCCCTTGGTCTCTCTTTCTCTCTCTCTCACGTTTGTCTGTTGAAGGCTCAAAGATGATGAGAAAAAGGATGACTCAAGTGGTGTGTATAGGCCTTATATAGGCTTGGTTAGGACATTTAATTAATCTTAACTTAAGTAAGTAATTGACATTAATTATTCTAATTTAGTGCGTCCCGAATCAAACTTTAATTAAACTGACCATAAGGTTCTAAAAATTCTAACTAGCACAGAAATGAAGTCAATTCTGTGATCGGATATCAATAAGGCATTCAATTCGCAGAATAAAACAGAAACAAACATTTCTACGTAGAACAGATAAAAACTCATATAGCACATAATACATGTAATGAATGAAAAATTTTACCTTAATTACTGCTTAAGCATTCTTAATCATGGATTATACGTTAATTAAGGGTTAGGGTTGTTACAGTCTTCCCTCCTTAAAGAGTTTGGTCCTCCAAACTCAAATTACCTTCATTCCGGAAGAACATTAGGTCCAATGGAAACAAATCTGGGTATCTCTTAATCATATCCTCTTCCATCTCCCAAGTTGCATAAGTCCCTCTGTGGTTCTGCCAATCCACTTTTACTAATAGAATTTCCTTGTTCCTCAATCTTTTGATTCTTCGATTCACAATCTGAATTGGCCTCTTCTCATAAGTGTAATCATTTTTCAAAAGCACATGTGTTGGTTCAATGACATGGAGTGGATCTCGTCGGTAATCCTAAAGCATTGAAACAAGAAAAATGTTGTGCATATTTTCTATCACTGGAGGTAAGGCTACTCTGTATGTTACTGAGTTGATTTTCTCTAAAACTTCATACGGGCCAACGTATCTTCGTGCTAGCTTTCCTTTCACCCCAAATCGCGTCTGACCCTTCATTGGAGTTACTTTTATATATGCATGGTCACCGACTTCATATTCTCTATCCCTTCTCCGGACATCTACATAACTCTTTTGACGGCTCTGTATTGTTTTCAGACGTTGTTGAATCAATTTCACTTTCTCAGTTGTTTCTTGTATAAGTTCTAGTCCCAACAATGGTTTATCACCTACCTCAGCCCAACAAATTGGAGATCGACACTTTCTACCATACAATGCTTCATAAGGAGCCATGCCGATACTCGAATAGTAGCTATTATTATACACAAATTCGACCAATGGTAAGTAGGTTTCCCAACTACCTTGGAAATCTAGGGCACACATCCGTAACAAGTCGTACAATGTTTGAATGGTCCCTTCAGATTGGCCATCTATCCGTGGGTGATAAGCCGCTTAGTCTCAATTCAAGAGAGCTTGTCAGAGACTCTCCGTAATCTTCAAGTGAACTTAGGATCTCTGTTAGATACAATAAATACTGGTACTCCATGTAATCTCACAATCTCATTAACATTTAAGTTAGCCAACTTATCCGCATTATACAAAGATTTGACAGGTAAGAAATAAGAGGATTTAGTCAAACGATCAACAATTACCTAGATAGAGTCCATACCTCGAGGAGAGCAAGGTAATCCCATAATGAAGACCATCGTGATATGTTCACATTTCCATTCCGGTATTGGAAGCGGCTTTAGCAATCCGACAGGTCGTTGATGTTCAGCTTTAACTTGTTGGCAATGTAAACATCGAGCCACAAAATCAGCAATGTTTTTCTTTATTCCTGGTCACTAGAAATTTTGTTTCAAATTGTGGTACATCTATGTATTCCCTGGATGCATAGAAAATTTAGAGGTGTGGGCTTCAGTCATAACACGTTTTCTCAAATCCAAACAATCAGGAACACAAAGTCTATTATAGAATTTCAGCACATTATTCTCCAGCACAAATCCTGGCTTCGATTTTGAGTCTATGTCATCCACAATCTTTTTCAGGAATTTATCTTGCAGTTGTTTTCCTCTAATCTCTTCAATGATTGTAGGTTGAGCAGAGATGGCGGCTAAGGTCCCACCCTGTTCACGCAATACAATTTCAATCTTACTCTTTTCTAAGTCACATAATAACTCTCTTTGACTAGTGAGCAAACAAGACACATTTTCAATAGATTTTCAGCTCAAGGCATCCACTACTGTATTAGCTTTCCCTAGGTGGTACAAAATCTGCAAATCATAATCCTTGATCAACTCAAGCCATCTCCTCTGTCACATGTTCAATTCTTTTTGGGTGAAGAAACATTTGAGGCTTTTATGGTCTGTGTACACTTCATAAGTCACACCATACAGATAATGTTGCCAAATCTTCAAAGCAAAAACCATAGCGGCAAGGTCAAGGTCATGGGTCAGATAATTCTTTTCATGGGGACGAAGTTGCCGAGAGGCATAAGCAATTTCCTTTCCATTTTTCATTAAGACACTCCCCAAGCCTTTATGGGAAGCATCACTGTAAATCTGAAACCCATCCGTTCTGTTTGGTAAAGTAGGAATTGGTGCAGTTACCAGTCTAGTTTTTAATTCTTGGAAGGCTAATTCCCGTTGATCATTCTAGTCAAACAGTATATTTTTCTAAAGTCAACTGTGTCAATGGCATAGCAAGTTTTCAAAAATCTTTCACAAATCTTCTGTAGTAACCTGCAAGTCCCAAAAAACTTCTAACTTCTAACACATTAGTTGGTCTTGGCCAGTCCACAATAACTTCAATTTTCTAAAGGTCAACAGAGATACCGTCCTTGTTAATTACATATCCCAAAAATGCCACACTGTCAAGCCATAATTCACATTTGGATTATTTTGCATACGAATTCTTTTTTCTCAAAATCTGTAAAGCAATTCGCAAATGGTTCTCATGCTCTTCCCTCCTTTTGGAGTATATCAAGATATCATCAATAAATACAACAACAAATTCATCCAGATATGATTTAAACACCCTGTTCATAAGGTCCACAAAAGCAAAGACGCGTGCATTAGTCACTCCAAATGGCATTACTAAAAATTTATAGTACTTATATCTAATTACAATGCGCCTTCTATATCTTCGCCTTAACTTTTCATTGGTGATACCTGCACCTAAGGTCTATCTTAGAGAATACTTGTGCTCCATGTAGTTGGTCAAACAAATTGTCTATTTGGGGCAATAAATATTTGTTCTTGACAATTACCATGTTCAACTCATGATAGTCAATGCATAGCCTCAAAGACCCGTCTTTCTTCTTGACAAACAACTCTAGAGCTATAATAACCCCAACCCATGATTAACGTTAATCCATGTTTAATTATACCTAATGAGTAATTAAAGTGAAATTTTGCATCATGTGTTACCTTATTTGTGTTTATATCTGTTTAACGTAAAAAGATCTATTCATGTTTCTGTTTTAGTTTGCAAAATAAAGGCCTTATCGGCATCCGATTTAGAAATTGACTTGATTTATGTGTTATTTGGGATTTATAGAATTTTGTGGTAGGTTTAATTGAAATTCAATTCGAAACGATTAAATTAGAATATAATAATTCCAAATGATTAGTCTAAGCAAGAATTAATAAAGCTTCACTAATTAGCCTATATAAGGCCATTACCAAGCCCAAGACTCCCTTTTTCCTCGTTCATTTTGAGCTCAAACATGTGGAAGGAGAGAGAGAGAGAGAGAGAGAGAGAGAGAGAGAGAGAGATTGAAGTCAACATTAAAGGAGGAAGAGAATTAAAAAGGAAATAGGGGAGATTGAAGAGAATTGAGGAAGTTTAGCTCCAACACTTTCTAACTCAAGGCTTAAGGTAGGAAATTCAACTCCTTAATTATGAATTTGAATTATTTGGTGTAAGAATTCAAGAAAATTATAAGATTAAGCATGAGAATCAAGCTAAAATTTGAGAATTGTAACTCATACCATGCATACATGCATGCATAATTCCTTCTATTTTGAGTCTAATGGTTAAAGATTTTCACATGCATGTACTAAGTCTACCATAGTCTTGTAATTTCATCATGTTTTCCATCAAATTACCTTAGTTGATCATGTTTTGGAAGCTATGAGTTCAAATGAATACATGCATGTCATATTTATAGCATGTTCTTACATTTCAAGTTGAATTTTTGCACAATTCACTTACTTTTAAGTCTTGATTTCATGAAATGAACTTCAAAACATGATGATTTACAAGTTCTTAGATATTTTCTAGAATTTTAGTCCAAGAAAATGAGTTTTGAGGTGTGGAATTCGAGTTTGGAGCTTGGGAGTGCAATTTGGAAATTCCAAATTTTGCACTTCTGCTCGAGCGTGAGATTCTGCGTTCAAGCAGCCACCTTTGTTTTTGCGTCTCTGCTCGAGCTACCAGAATTTTGCTTGAGCCTTGAACTACATGCTCCGAAGTTTCATGTTTTTACAAACCGCTCAAGCCAAGAGTTGCGCTGCGACCGTCGAGTGTCTGTCGAGCATGAAAATCGTGATAACCAAGATTACTTTTCAAAATTTACAGAATGCTCGAGCGTGGGAAGTTGCGCTTGAGCATCCCCTCACACATTGCATATCCGCTCGAGCGGGGAAATCTACGCTCGAGCGGGGACCCTATTTTCAGAAATTTGACCAAGTGTTTTCCAATGCATTTTAACATCTTCATTGCATCCTAGGGATTCCTAGGTCAAGATTAAGACATAATAATGAGGGTAAAATGTAGAAACACACTAAGAACGGAACATAATGAGTTAAATACATTCCAACGTGTGTTTCAAATGTGTATTTGTTATGTGTTGATGTAGGTCACATGCTGTAAATCGTTTGATTAGTCTGCTCTGTCTGTCTGTACTGAAGCCATCTGTGAGTAATAACTTAGTAAAGTTATGTTCAACTTTATTTATTTTTTGTATAATGAATTAAGATCTGTTTTTTGAAATGATATGTTCTATACAATAAATGATTGTCCAATTTCTGATAATATATTCATGGCATCCTTAGCATCATGTGATATCTGTTAACTTTTACCTAGTATCAGAGGTTTTATCATGGAACTTAATATGTATGCAATCTGTTATCCGTACCGAAGGCTCCATTATGGGGCTCAGCATGTTTATTCTCTGTTACCTAGATCCGGAGATTTCTTTATGGAACTGATTACTTATAACCACTATATGTTCTGCATCTGTTCTGTATCTGCTCTGTTAGCGCTAATGGATGTACCACGTATGATTAAGCATGAACTCTAATTTCTGTATATGATTTGAACAAGATTATGAATATGTTTATGAATCAATTATGATTTCAATCTAGTATGAACATCATTCATTAAAACCCCTTACTCGTTATTATTCACTGGGCTTTACTCACTATTTATATTATGTATGTAGGTGATCGTGCACGTGACTGGGCTCGAGTTGAGGACTGCATTTCAGCTTTTGTTAGCCAACCTTCGTGCCTCTGAGAAGGTTCCGAATTAAGTCAAGTTTAGTAGCTGTTCTTGTGAATGTACTAGACTTTGTTTCTTTTGAATTACGAGCAAGATTTTTGGATGATATGTTCATGAAATGATGTGTAAATACTGTATCTTTTGACGCCACTCGCAAGTTCATAAAAGTTTTAAATTATTTGTCCCATGTATGTCTTCACAGCTCAATGGACTATATATATTTTGTATATTTGCTTCTGCAGCTCTTAACTATATGTTATTTTGTTAAGAGGCCTTTGGTAATCTAAGGATTACTGGCCGGTTATGACGTTAAACCTATAGGGGTGGGTTTGGGTCGTGACAAGAGCTCTCCAATGTGAGGTGCTCAGACGGATGAATTTCTTGTCTAAGAGTTCTTAGAGTTGGACTTTCAACTCTTTCAGTTCAGAAGTTGACATTTTATAAGGGGTCTTAGAAATTAGTTGTGTCCCAGGTACTACATCAATGGTGAATTCAATTTCTCTATCAATTAACTTCCCAGGTAGATCATCAGGAAATATATCAGGAAATTCAGTTACTACAGAGATGTTCTCAACAGTAGAGTTATTAGAAGTCACAGCCAAAATGCAACATAAGTAACCTTGACACCCTTTTCTCAACAACTTCCTAGCTTTCATAAATGAAATCAAATACGGTGGAGGAACTACCTCATTTCCAGTGAAAACAAACTCAGGCATATCAGGTGGTCTAAACACGAAAGATTTACTCACACAATCAATGGTGGCATAGTATTTCGTTAACCAATCCATACCCAGAATACAATCAAAATGATCAATGCTCAAAGGCAGATCACCGTACAATACCATATCACCAATCATAATATCACATGCTGGATATACATAAGCACATATCATAGAACCTCTAGATGGTGTAGACACAGATAGTAAACAGTTCATAGGTTCTAATGGTCAAGTTAACTTTCGTGAAAAAACATGCGATACAAATGAATATGTGAAACCAGAATCTATCAACACATAGGTATTTTGAGCACAGATAGAGATTATACATTACACCACAAATTCGGTGTTTCATACGTCTCCGGACACTAACGCAAATACTCTTCCTTGCCTCAGTGTCTCATTTCCAGTATTACTCTTGGTATCAGTTCTTGCATTGGTCCTTGTTGTAGGAGCGGACAAGGCTGAACTTGCAGCAAGGCAGTTAGCATTATCAAATCTTAGCGGACAATCTCAAATCATGTGGCCAGTCTTGCCACACTAGAAACACGCATGAAAGGCACGGTGATACATGCCTTTATGCCTCCTTTCACAATTAGGACAATTCGAAATAGAGCCACTACTCTAGCTAGAGCTGTTGGAGGACAACGTATTCTACCTTTTTGAAAAGGATCGGCCTTTCTTGAAATTGAATTCGGACCGTTTACCCTTCCATTCAGTTGTTGGGGATGGAGCTTGTTTCTTTGCTGCTAGAATAGTTTCTGCCATCAATGCTCTATCAAGTACTTCCACATAAGTAGGCAACTTTAGAATGCCCACCCGATCAAACACATCCAAGTCTAATCTCCCTTCAAACTTCTGAGCCTTTTTGTAATCTCTGTCAACCATATGAGCAAGTTTGGCTAACTCGATAAACTTAGCCTCATACTCGGCTATAAACATCTTGCCTTGCTTAAGTTCTTGAAATTCTAACACCTTACGGTCTCTAAAGCATTGGGGAAAATATTTCTCGTAGAATATTCCTTTAAATTGATTCCATGTTATAGTTCCACTGCCATCTCCGATAAGCATCCACCATCGTATAGCTTCTTCTTTTAGTGTATAGGTGGCCAAAAGAACTTTCTGAGTTTCCGAGCACGGAAATACTTTAAATATCTTTTTGGTCTCCAATAGCCACGTTTCAGTTTTCAACGGTTCAATCCCACCCAAAAAAGATTGGCTGCTTCATTTTGTTGAACTTCTGTGTTAGTGCAATAATATCAGTGTTTTCTGGTTCAACTGGCACCGGAGGTGGTGGGGGTAACAGTTGTTGCCTCTGTTGTTGCGTTATTACCTTAGTCAAAGCTGCAAGCATCTGTTTCATTCTATTCATTCAAGCCACAAAGGACTCAGTGGCATCATTACTTCTTGTATTTTCCATTTGCTAAACAAAGAAATAATCTTGTTCACGATGTTCAGAGTAAGTTCATTCTTCCAATTGCATAAGTTCATAAGTTCATATTCAGATACATCTTGCACATTTGCAGAATGTAACACATACTCTTACATACAGATGTAATGTCCCTAATTCTTTTCTAAGACATCCTATAGCTCTTATGGACTCGTCTCTGATACCACTCTGTCACGACCCAAACCTGCCTCTATAGGTTCAGCGTCGAAACCGGCTAGTAATCCTTAGATTACCAAAGGCCTCTTAATAGAATAGCATATAATTAGGGGCTGCGGAAGCAAATATACATACATAGTCCATACAGCTGTGTTGACATATATGGAACATAAATTTCGAACTTTATATCATAGGCGTGGCACCACAATTACAGTAGCTCATGTCATATATATATATAACAAAAGGGGACATAGCCCACTATACAGGAAAACAAATAAAACAAACATCTTTAGTGAAGTTCACAAAATATGACAACTCAAAAGGGAACCTCCCAGGGAGACACGATGGTTAGCTAACCCAAAACTCGCTAAGTAGCAGCTTAAGCCTGGTTACGCACCTGCCCACCTACATACATAATACAAACGGTGAGCGAAAGCCCAATGAATAATAACAGAGTAAAGGGTTTTGATGAATGATGTCCATAACAAAATCAGAAATCAGAGTTTATATCAGAAACAGATTTATATTTATATTCTTGATCAAGTGAATGACAGAAATCAGAATACATACTTAATCTTACATCTGTTAGCGCTAACAGATCACATATGAAGCATCGAAGATCATACTTGTCCGTTCCATAAAGGGACCTCTGGTCTGGAAAGGATAACCTGTCAGTTCCATAAAGAGACCTCTGCATCGAAGTGCGGATAACTTGTCAATTCCATAAAGGAATCTCCTGCTGGGTACAAATAACTTGTCAATTCCATAAGAAACCTCCGAACAAGGTACAGATAATTTGCTTGAGCCCCGAATACTTGTCAGAATTTGGACACTCATTCTTTGTACAGAACATAACATTTCATAGAATAGATCTTATTCTATCATACAGAAAATAAGTAAAGTTGAACATAGCTTTACTAAATTATTACTCACAGTTGGTTCCAAATCAAACAGACAGAGTAGGCAAATCAGATGTCTTGTGGTGCGTGACCTACACAGTTACAGAACGAACACATATTGAATTACACACTCGGAATCATTAACTTAATCCTTTCTTATCTTGGTGTGCTTCTATTTCTTATCCTCATTATTATGTCTTAATCTTCTCCTAGGAATGCCTAGGATGCAATGAGGATGCTAAAATGTACTTGGAAACACTTAGCAAAAATTGCTGATAACAGGGGTCCCGCTCGAGCGCAACTTCCTTCGCTCAAACGGACATGCAAAATATGAGTGGTCACTCGAGCGCAACTTGTCACGACCCAAACCCGGCCCTATGGGTTTAGTATCAGAATCGCCAAGAATCCGAGATTACCAAAGGCCTCTTGAAGAATACAATCAATCGTAGTACGTGAAGCCAATACAATAAATAACTAGTGTCCATTGAGTCAGGAAATCAGATGTCAAAAACATTTTCCATACATTTATGCATTCAGACAGTACAGTATATACAATCATTACAGACATTCAAGACGGAACTCAATCCTTGATAACAAAGATGTAAAAACAAATCTATACAATAGTACAAAACAAGAGGAGACTAGTGGGGACACAAAACACCCCAAGCCATGGCATGGCGTCTCGAACCTCACAAAGGAGGCACATAGGCCGGCCGACAAAATCGGGGACCAATCCCACGCCCTAGCTTCTGGCGGCCGAGAACCTACATATATATATAACAAAGGAGCTAAAGCCCTGAATAACATAAAGCGTAAAGAGATTATGAATGAATGTCCTTGAAATGAAATCAATTCATTAAACAAAGAGTTTCATTTTCAAGATTTCAATCAATCACCATATGTGGTACATCCAATAGCCTATAACAAGAGGGTCCAAAAGGACCGGCCTTAATAGACCCAACAAGAATGATGGCCAATCATTGAACGGTATGGTTCCACAAGGAAACCGACAGAGCTCAGAATAATAATAGTAGGTGCTAAGGATGCCACAATACGCTTCAGAAATAGGACATACATTCATTCAAGAATAATATCACCAAGAAATGCTTTGTAAACAAGATTCAAAAGATAACCATTTTGAACATATCTTTACACATCTGTTACTCACAAAGGATTGGGCTATCAAGAGCTAGAGCGCCCCGAGAGTCAACCCTAAACAAATAATCAATAGAACACACACTAAGTTTACCTTGGAAAGGATGATAATTAAATCTCTAAATTCCCTCGGTGGTTCTATGTCTAAATCCTCATTAAGATGCTTTAAACTAGGCCTAAGAATGCCTAGGATGAGATGAGGATGCAAAAATACTTGGAAGGCACTTTTCAAAAATTGTCGAAAATAGGGTCTCGCCGAGCGAGCCTTCCTTCGCCGAGCGAGGTTGCAAAATCAAAGGCTTCGCCGAGCGAACAATCCTTCGCCGAGCGCCTGATGAAACAAAGAAAAATCTTTGGATGCTCAATTTTTACGCTGATGCTCGCCGATGCTCGCCGAGCGAGCTTCCAAAATCAAAGGGTTCGCCGAGCGAGCCTTCCTTCGCCGAGCGGTCCGATGAAACAAGAAAAGTATCGATGTTCGATTTTACGCCGAGCCACCAATATCTCGCCGGCGTAGCTCGAGGAAACCTTGGTCGCCGAGCGAGAATTCTTCGCTGGCGAAGAAGCCAAATCTGGAATTTCCAGATTTGCCTTCCAAGCTCAAACCAAGTGTTCCAACACTCAAAACTCGACCTCTTGGGCCCAAATTCTGGGGAATACATCCCAACTCAATAAATAACAAGTTTCAAAAGTCAATTTGAGAATTTAAGCCCCAAAGGTGAGTCTATTCAAACCATTTACAAGCTTTAAATCTTGCTCTATTGAGCTCCAATCTTTGAAAACAACTTGAAAACATGGATTAATACATGAACATGAGCATGCATGTGACAATTAGCCAAGAATTCAACTCCAAACTCACTAAACTCAACATGCATGTAACAATGGAGCTCCAATTCATCTTGATTACACTAAAACATGGCCTAGCTCTCTATTTGGGCATGAAACATGTAATATCAAGCTCAAGAACAACAAGAAGATGGTGTCTTCCTTACCTAGAGTGTTGATTCAAGATGAGGAAACTAAATTATGCCAAGTCTCTAGCAATTCCAACAAGTTCTTTAGCAATTTACAAGGTGAATTCAATTTCTCTTCACTCTCCCTCTCCCTAAGTCTTTGGTCGGTGGTAAAGGTAAGAAGGAGCTGATCAAATGTGTTGATTTAAGTGTATAGGCTCAATACAATTGTTTAAACAAAAGGTCCACTAAGGTGGCAATTTAGTAATTAAGTCAAAGTTCTCAATCAACTCGATTTAATCTAATTTAATCATTCATATTCATTTTTCGGATCAAAATACCATAAAATCACAAATATTATGCTGATTCCAATACTTCAAACGGTTTCTAATTCGGCCGCCGATAAGGCCTTCAATTAGCAATTTAAACATACAATGCAAACAGATAATCACACAATCAAACAGATGCAATATGCAATTCAATAGACAAACTTATTCAGTTTCAGTTCCGGTTTCATTCAGTTTGTTCAGTAGTTCATCCAGTTCACTTATCAGTCATTAGCAGTTCAGTTTATCAGTGATCAGTATATAATTCGGTGGTTATTCAGTAATCGGTACGAGGGTTATTACACAACTTCTGCTGCTCAAGAGGTCTATAAACTTCTGCAAAAGTACTAGTTGTGTGATTTTCACGCTCGATGAACGCTCGACGGTCACTCGAGCATGAGACTTAGGTCCTCGCTCAAGTGCAATCCTTGTCGCTCGAGCAATCTGCAAGAACATGAAACTTCTCAGAGCTTGCATTTTATGCTCAAACCAACTTTTGGTCACTCGAACGAAGATGCAAAAACAAAGGTGGACACTCGAGCGCAAGATTTGTCGCTCGAGTGAAGAGATTGAATTTTGGAATTTCCAGATTCACCTCTAAGCTTCCAAACTCAACTTCAAAGCTACAAAACTCATCCTTTTGGGCCAAACACTTGAGGAAACACATTTAAACTTGGAAAACATTGAGAATTCAAGATCATTTCATGAAATCAAGGCCCAAAAGCATGCCAAATGCTCAAAATTAAGCACAATTCTTTGAAAAACATAACATGCTGTAGACACCCCATTTTTGACCGTCCTCAAGACTTGGACGTCACCATTTGAACACTTGGTGATTATCCATGATCGTGTTCGTTTGGAGTTCCCGGAGTTCTCGGCTACGCGCCTTGCCTCAGGATCTCCGAACTCGATTGTTTCGTGTCTGGTTTTACACCAAACACTTGTGCTTTGCCTTGGAGGGGCAGGGAATGCCTTTTGAGGCATCCCCACACACCACCAGTAGTGGCTAGAGGCCATCGGCTGGTTGATGTTGCCATCGGCACTATATTGTGCCGGTCGGCACTCTTTTGTGCCGGCCGGCACTAAATTTTGTCAAAATGACATTCTTTGCTTGGATTCTTGTCGATTGCTTTTTTCAGATATTTTAAGGCAGCTGTAGGCCTTTGGCTCCTCCTCCATACACGTGTATGGAGGGATGCCTCTCTTGTTTTGCTTAGTGACTAAGCTTACAAGATTGCCTCCTCTATAAGAGGAGGCCTTGTCTCCCTTGCTTTAGGGTTAGAAAGATTGGAGAGAAGAAGAAAGAGCTTTGGTTTTTAGGGTTTGCTTTGGTGTATCTAACCTATATCTATACCTCTTCTTCTCTTGCCCTTGTGTGTGTTTGTGTCTCATTATTGCACACAAGCACATAGTATTTCACCTTCCTCGCTCACGAGGTCCCAAGAGGTTATTCTTGCTGTTCTTGACTGGTTTGGAGCTCAAGGAAGCAACAAAGTCAACATTTGTGAAGAAGGTCAACAAGGGTGATAAACTTGCATTATTTACCCCATTCTTGCACTCTTTTTTTTACCTATCTTTGAACTGTTTTTGTGCTTGGTGTTCAATACAAAAAAGTTCTATTTTTTAGTCCTCTTGATAGTTTATTAAGAGTGTTTTGTGGTTTGGGGAGGTTTGACCACCCTTAGGCTTTGAAAAGGGCTCATTTTGGTGCTATTTTGTAGAGCTCCAAGATTTTGGTGCGTGGGTCTCTTCACCACTGAAATCTTGAGAGATTTCAGTGGTGAAGATGATGCCTTAAAGTCCTAAGAAGGAGGGGGTCACCCCCTCTCCTTGATGTCCTTGAAAAGGGCAAGTTTTGCTTCTTGAGGGAGCATTGTGTTCAAGCGTGTGTTGAGCATGCCATGACTGTTTTTCATGCTTATTATATCATGATTTAACATTGCTATGTGTTGGTTTTGGTCCCTTATGCATGCTTAGCATAGTTGCCATGTAATGCCTTGTATTGCCTTAACATGCCTTAGGTTGTTAGCCCTAGTTTGAGCATGCTTTAGGCTTAGATTTGTGAATGTTTTGTGCTTATTTTGACATGTTTTAGCTCTGTCCATAGTCATTTGGGTTGATCTTGGCATGCATCATATAGCCCCTTTGCATTTTAGGCTTGTTAGCCTTTGAGTATGCATGTGTAGCATGCGTTGCTTACCTCATTTTGATGGTTTGGAACCATTTGGCATGTCATTTCAAATTTGGGTGTGCTTGTGTGCTTGCCTAAGTTGCCTCTTTATTTCTTTAAAAGCGCATGTTGTATGCCTCATGTTTTGGCCTTTGTATGTGCCCCTATACTTGGACCATTTAGATGGCATCTAGGTGTTCCTTGAATGTTATTTAGGTCTGCCTTTTACCTACTTTGAGTCCCCTTGGCCTTGTGAGGCTTGGCGGGTTTGACCCTGGTTTAAGCCGTTTGGCTTGCCTTAAGTGCTTGGACCTTAATTGCATGTTTAGCTTGCTTTGTTGCTTGGTTTGGGGCATCTTGTTTAGCATGATTTTAAAGCTTATGATGCATGCTTAGTGTTCATGATATCCCCTTTCAAGTGTGCTTGAGGGTTGCTTACTTGGTGCCTAAGTGTTAAGTCTTAACATATGTATGTGTGTATGTGTATTGGCTTTCATTTTTGGGCATTGTTGGCCACTGATTTTAGGCCTATTTGGGGTTGCCTAGATCATGTTTAAGACCATCATTTGCTTGGCTTGCATTGCCTCATGTTTGCTTGCATGCTTACATAAGTGTCTTGCCATGGTCATGTTGCATATTAGCTAACATGCTTAGGTTGCATCACACCTTACATACGCCTTTGTTCCTTGACTTGGTGATAGGAATTGGGCCTTGTTTTGTTTATTTGGTTTACATGCATTTGACATGAAAGTGCACCACTTGGTTCTTTGGGCCATCATGCATGGAAATGCGATTGGTGGCCCGAGAATCGAGGCACATGCCCCTTGAGTCACAAACATGATAGGGGCATGATCGGTGCATACATTGTTGGAATTACATTGCCATGCAAGTTTTTGCCCTTTGTGAGTTGCAAGTTCTGAGACATTCAAAGGCTTGGCCGTGCTTTTAGTGCCGACCGATCAACTTATGGTCGATGGATTAATTTTGTGCCGGTGGCACATACTTCAAATGTGGTGTTTCCCCAAGTGATACCCCAAAGCCTTGAGAAGTGGTTTTGAGACTTTGGCGCTTCAGAGGAGCAAAGCAAGGAAAACAGAGGCAATCTAGGCATGGCGAAGGCAATTCGAAGCGGAATCCAAGCGCCACAAGATTGAGCCCCGCCCGAGGCGTTTATCGCTTTTCCTTAGATTAATTATTTTGTTAATTTAATTAATTTGTAATATTTAATTAGCTTATGTAGTTAATTATTTGTATTATTCTTTTGGCCCTCCGAGCGAGGGCAAATCAGAATAAGTGTGGGTGAGTGGTGTGTATGTCTTCCAACCCCACTTCTTTCTCCCTTTACTTACTCGCTATGATGGTTAGTATTAGGGCACGTTTATTTTAGCATACCTTATGCTATGCATGCGCAGCATCCATGCATTTGTTGACATACATCTGCTCGGTACATCATACAAACTGCATTGTATTTTCAATTCCAAATTGAATACGTGCATCGAATAAAGTGCATTTCACATGCCATGTTTAGGGTTAGCCGAGCCTACTCTAAATTGCATCTTCGCCTGCGTTGCATTAGCCACTTAACATGAACTAGGTCATGCACGTTTGCTAACTAGTTTCTTGTTTTGGCACGGAGTACGATGTAAGTATTTACGCTTTAGCATATCGCATGCGTGTGAATGTTAACATAACAGTATGCTTACCATGCGGCTAAGTGCTTATGTGAGATGAACTGTTTGAATGCCTGTGGGTGGAGGTTGGATTGCTTGAGTTGGAAAACTCGTTGAAATCCGTGTTTTAGCCTACTTGCGAGTAGCAAATTCCAAAGCATTTTCAAAACGAACGGATATGCAATGTTTGTTTCCAAATTAGGCGATCTAGTCTATTCTTGTTTGCTGCGCGCATAACATAGTAATTCTAGGCTAATAATTGGAATAAGAGCATGTAATGTTTTCAAAAACGGATATCACGGTTAGTAGAGGCCGGTCTTCGGACCACGAAGTGGGTGCTCATAGTGACCTTCCCGATCGCACTCCAAGCTCCCGAGCCAAGACCACTTTGGTGATGACGGACACGTATTTTCGCACCGAGTCGTGGTTTCCTAAATTTCCCATTTTAAAATATTTAGGTGGCGACTCAGATTCCGCAAAGCAGTCCATGTTTGGCACTACTTTTCAAAAAAATCTGTTTTTCTTCAAAACGATTTGCCGGATTTGGACTCTTTGGTTCAGATTAAGAACCGTAACACAAATCGAGTCCGAACTGTAGCGAGGCCCCCCGCGGCCGTGTTACACATGCATGTTTTCTCTTGACTTGAAAGCTCCCAAAACATGATCAATTGGTATAAAATGATACAACACAAGATGTTCTCTTAAAACAAACTAGACTTAATACATGCACGTGAGAATTACTTGAAATTTAACTCAAAATGTAAGAAAATGTGAATGCATGCTTTATCTGGCTCAAGTTCACCCATTCTAGCTCAATCCTTGCATTACTCAACTAATTTTTCTTGAATTTGTGGTTTAGACATCATAAATATACAATTCGAGGGTGGAATTCCTACCTCAACGTCTCAATGGAGCTCTAGTTGGTGAATTCTCTAAGGTTCCAAGCCAATTTCCTTAAATTCTTAGCAATTCCTTCTAAGCTCTAGTGTTGATCTCAACCCCCCTCCCCCCTTTAGTCTTTCTTCCTCTCTCTCACATTTGTTTGTT
This sequence comes from Camellia lanceoleosa, assembly GCA_025200525.1. Lineage (NCBI taxonomy): Eukaryota > Viridiplantae > Streptophyta > Magnoliopsida > Ericales > Theaceae > Camellia > Camellia lanceoleosa. The sequence goes on from CM045767.1 coordinate 49,531,278, forward strand.
GAAGGCTCAAAGATGATGAGAAAAATGGTGACTCAAGTGGTGTGTATAGGCCTGATATAGGCTTGCTTAGGACATTTAATTAATCTTAACTTAAGTTAAGTAATTGACATTAATTATTCTAATTTAATGCGTTCCGAATCAAACTTTAATTAAAATGACCATAAGGTTCTAAAAATTCTAACTAGCACAGAAATCAAGTCAATTCTATGTTTGGATGCCGATAAGGCCTTCAATTAGCAAAATAAAACAGAAACGAAAACATATATTTCTACATAAAACAGATAAAAACTCGTGTTGCACATAATACATGTAATGAATGCAAAATTTCACCTTAATTACTTCTTAATCATACTTAATCATGGATTATACATTAATTAAGGGTCGGGGTTGTTACAATTTGGGTGTAAGAGAGCCCACTTGTTTGGTCATTCCTTTTGAGGTCTACTAGTGTCGTTGCCCGATATATAACCAATGTGGGCATAAGCGGTAAGGTTTGCAAAGCAGCAAAATGGGAGAGTTCTGAGTAGTCCGGTATCCAATCGTTATGGTTGGAAAAAAGGATCTCTTTGGGTGATTCTAGATGTCTAGTCTAACTACTAATTCAGAAAACCTTATTGTAATATTGTATTCAATGTTACCCAATTTATTCTGTGTATGGTTGATTGGTTGATAGAAGGTAACAGGGTATGTGTATGTTTTTACTAGGCATTCCAAGCTCATTGCATGTCATGCCAGGTGATGAAGTAGTTTAACATGCTGAAGGTTATTTCGAAGGCAAACAAGATGAAGTGTTGGAGCCGTGGCCCACTTGAAGACTTAGACTAGTTTTTCTTTTTTCTTTTTTTGACTTTTGGTTTGGCAGTATTTTGTAATCCTATAATGGAACAATAAAAGAATTATATGTGGTATTAACTCTAATTATATATGTATATTAAGATGTTTTGGTTGTCTATTTTGCTTATATTGTTTTAATGTACTTATTTGATGGTCCCGAATTTTATGGTGTTACATGAATGATGTTCACTAGAGGGGAGGAGGGCCAGGGATGTTGACATAGGTATTTTGCAGGACTAGGGGTCCAAAGGGTAGGGTTGGTATTATGGTGGGTGCTCAAAGAAGAAAGGTGAGAATCTTGGTCCAATTACGAAATCACCTATCTTTCTATTTCCTTCATCGCACTCAACCACCGTTGTACTCTCTCTCTTTCTTTTTCTCTGTGACCGTTGCACCTATTCACTATTGCTATTGTCATCGCAACCCACCATCATTGCAGATCACGACTATCGCAACACCAACCAACTCACTCTCTCACTCTCTCTCTCTCTCTCTCTCTCTCTCTCTCTCTTACACACACACACATAATTTAGAGATCTCATTTAGATTTGAGCAAGAGAGGTCACCAACAATTTGTTATGGTGGAAGAAGAGTGGTGGTGGTGGTGGTGGTTTGCATTAAAGGGATGAAGAAAGGTTGGCTAAGGGATGTAGTAGTGAAAGTGGTAAGGGAGGGGTTGGGTATAGCGAGAAGGGATACAGAAGGAGTTAGAGGCGACAAAAGAAGGCTTGGAAAGGGGCTGCGAAGCGGAGGGGTAGATGGAGGTCTGGCTAGTGGTGATGGTGGCCACGATAGTTGCTGAGGTTAGAGGAAGGAAAAGAAAGAATGAAGAAGGATGTTTTGGTCTTTGTATCTTATGATTATAGGATTTTGTAATTCTTTTCCCCTTTCATTTGTATTGTAATTTTAGAAAGGGTAATAATACATCCCACTAAAAGTGGTGCTCTAAAGCACCACTAATGAGTTGGCAAGCATTTAAAAAAAAAAAAAAAAAAAGACACAAATAATGGGCCCCGTCCATTGCCACATCACTAGTGGTGCTTTTAGAGCACCACTTTTAGTGGTCTCAAGCATTATTGTTTTAGAAAACATCTCACTGATTTATATTATTTCTTTTGCTTTCATTTTTTTTTAATTTATAATTTTCTTTTTGAAATTTCCAAAAATAACTTTAAAACTTAAAGCCCATCCAACTGAAGATCCCACTTGTTGTAACAACTCTGCTGAGTTTTCATGTCACTCACAAACGGAGTTTATGCCTTGTTTGACTCAGTTGGGGTTTTAGGTTAAAACGGTCACAAAAAGATAAAATATGTTAAAAAATCAATAAAATAAAATGTCATATTCAAACTATAATTATTTCATTTTTTCTCTTACCAAAGTCAAAAAAGTCAAAAAATCCAACGCAAACGAGGCGTTCTAACTCCAACCTAAAAGTCAAAAAAAAAAAAAAAAAACAACAACAACAACAACAACAACAACAACAACCAACTTCTCAAACAAAGCCTATAAACACAAATGCGTGTGCATATAATAAATATTAAATGATCATGCAAGGTATCATTGGCCACGACAAATGAGATTTGATATATATTCTTTTGTCTCTCACTAATCGAAATATATTGTCTTCAATAACGCAATGTAAAATTTTCATTAATTGATAATAGGGAGGGTTACCAATAAATCTTATATGTTAGAATTATATTTCTGTTAGTCTTATAATATATATTTTTTATGATTCATTTGGTTCTTTTGAATATGTAATGACTCATTTGTCATTATAATTTTTATAATTGTTGCTTTTTGTTAGAGTATTACATTAGAGTGTTACATTCTAAAAAAAAAACACTAAAGAATTTTTTTAATGTCGCATCATAGCCGCTACATTGGAGTGTTACGTTAAAGTATTATGTTTGGGAAAAGTACACTAAGGAGTTTCTTTGGAGTGTTATATTGGAGCATTAGTTACATTGGAGTGTGACATTTAAACTATCACGCCCTAAAATTTGGACAATTAAATATTAAATTAGGACTAAATCCCAATCAATATTCCATCATCCAAATCCTAAGAGTGAAACAAATAAAATCTAAATGTTTTTCATCTCAATTTGGTTTAAGTAAAGTTCAATACTCAAAAAAAAAAAAATAAATAAATAAAAAATACCAAGGATAAGAAAAAAAATACAAAAAACAAAAAAAAAGGCCAACCAAACCATCCATCATAAATTTATAACTATCAAATACCTCCAACATTAAAACAACAACAAATAGTCAAAAACAACTTAAATATTGTAAAGTTAAACAAATAACTCACAATGCCAATTTATCGAAATACTAAGGTCATTGAGCTTGCTGACGAGGAACCCATCTAAATATTGCATCTGACAAACTTTACCTAGTAACGACTGCACGGTCAAACTACCAATGTATGCCCTCTCGATACTCTCTATTGGTTGAATATCATGTATCGAAACTAACTCCAAGGACTTACATTCATGAATCATCAAAGAAGCTATAATCCCATGCTACATACTCTAAGGGAGTAGCAGTTATACGATAAGTTCAATAAGTGTCACTTTTGGGAGAAAGAAGGTCTGTTTTTTGTCACGCCCTAAAATTTGAACAATTAAATATTAAATTAAAACTAAATCTCAATCAATATTCCATCATCCAAATCCTAATGGTGAAACAAAATCTAAATGTTTCGCTTCAATCTGGTTTAAATAAATTTCAATGCTAAACTAAATAAATAAAAAAATTACAAGGGATATAAAAATAAATAAATAAAATTAACAAATGCCAACCAAATAATAAAGCTCCAGGCCCTGATGGATTCAACTTGCTATGTTTTCAAAAGTTTTGGATGGTTATGAAACAAGAGCTTGTGCAATTCTTTAAGGAATTCCACTCCAACAGCAAACTCACTTATGGCATTAACAGCACCTTCATTACCCTCATCCCCAAGCTAGATAACCCCATTGGCTTATCAGATTATAGGCCCATTAGTCTTGTGGGTTCTATTTACAAAATCTTAGCCAAAGTTCTAGCACACAGATTGAAGTCAGTGCTTCCCTCCATCATTGGTGAAACTCAGACAGCTTTCATTGGTGGACGATATATTCTCGATGGGGTGTTAATTGCTAATGAAGTAGTGGATGGCTGGAAGAAGACCAAGAGGCAAGGGTTGATTCTCAAGCTAGATTTCGAGAAAGCATTTGATTCTCAGAATTGGGAATTTTTATTCTCCATGATGATTAACTTTGGCTTCGGGGTTCAATGGGTCTCTTGGATGAAAGCTTGTGTGACTACATCAAGAATCTCCATTCTAGTAAATGGATCTCCTACTGAGGAATTCTCTCCCCAACGAGGTCTTCGGCAGGGTGATCCACTCTCCCCTTTTTTGTTTAACATAGTGGCTGAAGGGCTTAACATTCTTCTATCTAGAGCACTTAACCTTGGCATCCTTAAAGGTGTGCTAGTTGGAGCTAATAATGTTTGTGTTTCACATTTGCAATTTGCTGATGACTCAATTCTCTTTTGTGAAGCTCATTGGGAACAATTGGTGTTAGTCAAAAGAATTCTCAGATGTTTTGAAGTACTATCTGGCCTCAAAATCAACTATCATAAGAGTGTTGTGTGTGGTATTGGTGTATCTGATGATCTTATGCTTTCCTTTGCCAATCTTCTCAACTGCAAGGTGCAGAGTCTCCCTTTAAAATTCCTGGGCCTACCACTAGGAGCCAATCCTGGGAGGAAATCTACTTGGAAGCCTGTTCTTGACAACATCAAATCTAAACTGTCTGGGTGGAAGAGAAAGTTATTATCATTTGCTGGCAGGCTAACCTTGATTAAGTCTACTCTTTCAAGCTTGCCTATCTATTTTCTTTCCCTGTTTAAAATGCCTGAAGGTGTGGCTAGAGAGCTGGAAAAGATTGAGGCCGATTCTGTGGGTGGCAATAATCAAAAGGAAAGTACATCTGGTGAAGTGGGTGGAGACTACAAAAAGTATTGACCAAGGGGGTTTGGGTATCAGAAGAATCAGAGATGTAAATTCTTGTTTACTACTTAAATGGTGGTGGAAATTTGGGACTCAAATCAATGCTCTTTGGAGGAGAGTAATTTGCAGCAAATATAAGATTATAGAGGATTGTTGGCATCCTCCTGTAAGGCACTTTTATAAGCACTCTAGAATTTGGAGTGACATCTTATCCATTTCGCCTCCAAAGAACTCCATCGGTAATTTCTTCTTGGCCAATTGTCTAATTAAAGTAGGGAATGGGAATAGAATTAAGTTTTGGACTGATAGATGGTATGGTGATTTTTGCCTGAAATCTGATTTTCCACTTCTCTTCAACCTCTCAACTGATAAAGAAGGCTCTCTTCATCACTTCTTTGCCAGGAAAACCAGCTCATGTGTCTGGAACTTCCCGTATAGAAGGGAGTTGTATGATTGGGAATTGATTGAAGAAGCTAATCTGATTGCAGTTTTATCCTCTGCTCCTCCTTTATGTAATGAAATTGCAGATCATCTGATATGGTCTAATGATGTCATGTTCTCATAACCGCTTCAGATTCCGATCTATATGCTTACAAGATTTCTTCTTGGCCCTAATCTAAGAATCGCAAGGTGTTTGAGCTCTTTGTTGCCCCCAAAAGTCTCCTTCTTTTGTTGGCTGGCCTGGAAAAATAGAGTGAAATCTTCAGAGTTCTTGCATAAGATTGGCATACTTGATAGCAGTACTTCAATTTTCTGTCCATTCTGTAATTCTGAACCTGAAACTAACATCCATGTCTTGCTTCATTGTCCTTTCTCTTGGCTAGTTTGGTCTTCAGTAATACAAGAATGGGGGTTTCAATGGTGCATCTCAAATTCAGTAGCTGGTTTATTTCATTGGTGGATGAGTGAGAAATTTCGTATATGTTAGAATTATTTGGAGAGCCCTTCCTTTAGTCATATTGTGGTCTCTTTGGAAGCATAGAAATGATTGTGTCTTTTCTAATGCTCAAATTTAATATCTCTCGGATCGCTTGATCTCATCAAGTTTAGATTCGCCTATGGCTCAAAGCATCACCAAGGACTTCCCTTCTCGGATGATGTAGTCTTCAAGTGGAAGCGCATCGGGGCTCGGGCTTGATCTCCCTTGCTGCCGCATTAGTCCGTTTCTTTCTTCCGCTTTGTTCGCTCTGCTTTCTTGTTGTGATCTCTTGCATCGCCTTCTCCACGCTTGGTTTATCTGTTATTGAAGTTGTGTTTCAAAGAATGGTTGTTGGTATGGATCAGATATGGGTTGGTTGGTTTGCTGTTGGTCTTCTGATAGGGGTAGTCTGACCATCGTGTTGCACAAACAAAGGAAGGCAAATTGGTTGACTGCTTCGCTTGGTCGCCGCTATTCTGCTGCTTGTTGTTTTGCCATTTCAAAGTGTTCCGGTTTATGTGCACCAGCTTTAGAGTCGGCTTGGGTCATTGGCCTCCGCTTTTGTTTGATTGATTGGGTTAAATGTGTCATTTGTGATGGTGCGGAGTGAATCTGCAGGTTGGTATTAAAGTGAAGCCCAGATTTGTTGTCTTGGAGTGAATTTAGTTGAAGTTTTGGATTGGTTTGCGTGAAGTCAATCGACAACAACCACTGGGACAAGAGTACACCTCTACCAAAGTCTACTTTGCTTTACACCTCATCTTCATGCCATCACTCCATTGCTTATTTGAGGAGACAAGAGTAGTATGGCTTATTGAGGAGCAAAACTTGGTCCGCTTTGTTCCATTTTCTCGTTAGCATATCTTGGTCACGATGTGTTTTTCTTTCTGGGTGTTTTGCTTTTGTTTGTTTTCTTTCTCTTTCTCCCTTTCGTTTGTTTCGTTGGTTTCTCACCAACTGGCGCTTGGGGCTTTTAGCCCCAAGCTCCTCTTTATTGATGTAATCTGTTTACCTTATTGGGTTCATCAATAAAGATTTTCTTTGCCGTTCAAAAAAAATCAAGATACTAATGTCATAAAATAAATAAATAAACTAAAATCAACCCTAAACTCAAGAAAATAAAAGAAATTCGAAAAACATATGTCCTACAACCAAAGTTATTTATCGTCACCACCATAGTCTCAACTAATCCTGCAAAGGAAGCTTGACTGCGCTCAAATAGAATGCATTCAAGATGTCAGGAGATAAAACAGGTCAGTATACAAGTATACTGGTATAAATACAAGATTTGATACTCACATGTCCACTAGACACAAACAAAAGTATATTTAATTCTTGTTACGGGACAAGACAAGAAGTTCTACCCGCATCAAGATGAGGGTTAGCTTTCCAAGATACGATGGCATTTAGTTTCTTACTTGTACATAACTAAATATAAATTAAGTATATAAAAAAAATAAAAATAAAAAAAAAATATGATAGGCCAGTCCTGCATAAAAAGTTAGTAAGTCCCACTATTTTGCAAAAAATGAAGTTAGTATAATTTAATCATAAGTAAATTATTGAAGAAGTATAAAAATGCAACGCTTCATACTTAAATCATTCGAATCGACCAAAACTCAAAAAATAAAAATTGTACAAAATCATATTTCTTAAAAGGCGTTGTTGAAGAAAATTAATTTTGAATTTATGGGTTGGGTTTGGGCCCACCGACCCAAGGCTTGAATACTCCCTTGGGTCTGGGCCTAATTTTTTAGCCCGTTGGGATTATAACCTAATCACTATTATATAACTTAATTTCTTATTATCACCCTAACACCTTTGATATATATAAGATGAATATATAATACTTTTTATATATAAAGTATATATACATATATAAATATACAGATTAATTATATATAATTAAATATCTCATTAAATTATCTTGTATCCATGTAATTAATAAAACAAAAAAAATAAAGTAATAATAATAAATAAATAAATAAGGATTTAAGAAAAATTAAGGTCACCACAGAAAAGTACACTAAATTTTTTTTTTTCCTAATGTTAATTGAAGTGTTACATTTGATAAAAGTACACTAAGGATACACTAAAGAATTTTTTATAGAGTGTTACGTTTGGGGAAAAAAAAAAATTGATATGATACAAAATAAATCTAAAAGGATGTCATGAAATACCGTTTAAAAACAATAGGACTCATGGGATGATAAGAAAAAAAACAAGACTTATCAGAGTAGAAATTTCTAAGAAAAAGCTCTATGATCATTTTAATATCACATAATAGTACTATTGTTCTCAATATTTATATTTCTTTTTAGGAAAATTATCAGAAAGTCCCATATGGGAATTACTTACACCAAATAGTCCTATAAATTTTCTCATACACTGCTAGGTCCTCTTTGTTTTGACAATCTTATCATGAGATCCTATTTTAAATTTTGGTATGATTCGGTGGACGTTTCTACCCTTTCTCATTAAGGAACGCCATCTTAGGAAGTTGATCCAATTTTTGGATCACGTCATTCACTCTAATGTAAGAGCGTCACACACTGTGGGAGCCGAATAAGTGGAAGAGTCGAGACGATACCCCGTAAATCGGATACTACTTTGCGGCATCACGTAACTAGGGCTCCGAATACGTCAGTAGATCCGAATAAATGTACGGTGAATAGGATAAACATAGGCTCAGGCCCCGAGGCCCAAAAAAAAAGGTGAGTATAAATACAAGAACCGCAAATCCAGAAAGGTATGTAAGAATCACTTCACTTAACTTAAAGAAGAAGTTATCTTGAGTGTCTGAACTAACTTGTCCGTTGGAGTGCTAATCCCGGCACCCCCGACCGGAGTTTTTCTCTTTTTAGGTGACTAGCAGAGGATTACCAGCGCCTCACAAGATCCGAAGAGTATTTCCAAACCACTTCTCCACAACTGGTGCCGTCTGTGGGAATACTCAAATACATCCATGGCAGTGACCGAGATCCTTCGATGGCCACCGACAACTCGCTTGGACAACAAATCATCGTAGCAAGACTAGCCTCGCACCTCCGCCATCGTCAAACCCAACGCAAAAGCCAATACAGGCGACCATGGTGCAAATTAGGCAAACCAAATAGAGGTTGGACAACATCATCGCTGAGAACGAATGCCTTCGTCACGATCCGCCTCGAAATATCAAAATCCAAACGAACGGTGCGCCAGCCCGAGCTACCACCGAGGCGGATGATCGATGATCCTGCCCGCAGAAGCAATCGACGGCGGCGGCTATGCGACGACAGATCCCCTGCGGTGTTGGCGAGGATGAACGCTTTCACCAAGGCGTCCGGAAGGATGTGGTCGAAACACCGCTTCCTCCGCAAGACGCAATTCCGCTGATACCGCCCACATGATATATAGCTCGCCAATGACCCGGCCGTACATGCGATCCAATCACATCTCGTCCCCAACAGGCTTATGCGACCAGAGCGCCGAGAATCGCCAAGTATCACCTTTGACGATTCTGATTTGATCGGTGTGTCACTCCCTCACATCGATCTGTTAATTGTTGAGCTGCGCATCAACCGGTTCACCGTCGAACGCATTCTCATTAACCAGGGCAGTACCTCGGAGGTTATGTATTATAAAACCTTCATCAAACTCGGATTCAACGAGTCAGACCTGACTCCGGCCCCTTATCCACTGTTCGGCTTCAACGCCACTCCAGAGTACCCATTGGGAAAGATCAGCCTACCCGTTTCCAGAACGGTAGACGTGGAATTCTTGGTCGTCAAGCTGCCGTCGCCGTACAATCTCATCATGGAGCGATCATGGTTACATACATTGCAAGTTGTCCCAAGCACCTATCATCAACTGCTTTGTTTCCCAACAGAACACGGCATTGAGCAAATCCGCGGATCCCAGAAATCGACACATGCATGTTATCTCCTCGCCGCCAGAACGCCAAAGGAACTGCAAGTAAATTCCATTGAGGTGCCGAATCGGGAAATCCTGGATGACGTTGGGCGGAATCCAAATGAGAAAGCCACAAAAGATTTAGACCGAGTTGACATTGATGGCAGCCCAGAAAAGTTCTTCATGATCAGCGCCTCAATTAGGGCCGATAGGCGCAATGATCTCTTTCTTGCTCAATAACCTTGACGACTCGCATTTAAATGTCGGGAATAGACCCGCCGCCACAACACCGCTTGAATGTTAACTTAAATGTAAGTCGATCATACGTAAAGGATGACGATCACCATGGAAACACCGCCGTTGTCGAGGAGGTAGACAAACCGCTTGACGCCGGCAATTAGAGAAGTTACTTACCCACGTGGCTTTCCAATACAATGGTGGTGAAGAAAAAATGGGACTTGGCGAAAAGGCCGACTTCACGGATCCGAACAAAGCTTGCCCCAAAGACTATTTTCCTCTACCTAGAATCGACCAACTGCCGATGCGACAAAGACGTCACCAACGCATGAGCTTCCTCGATGCTTACAGAGGCTACCATCAAATCGCCCTGCATCCAGATGACCAGGACAAAACTGCTTTCCTTACCCCAAGAGGAACCTATTGCTACAAAGTTATACCCTTTGGGCTGAAGAATGCAGGGGCAACCTACCAAAGACTGGTCACTGCCATGTTCAAAGAGCAATTCGGCTACACTATGGAAGTATATATAGATGATATGGTGGTCAAGTCCAAAGAAGAACAGAATCATATAGCCGATCTAGAAAAGACATTCAGCATCTTACGCAAATACAGAATGAAACTGAACGCTTCCAAGTGTGCTTTTGGAATCGGCTCTGGCAAATTCCTGGGTTACATCGTCAATCACCGAGGAATCGAAGCCAACCCGAGGCAGGTCACAACAATTTTGGAACTCGGCTCCCTGCTCAAGAAAAAGAAGTCCAAAAGTTGATGGGGATGGTCACGACTTAACAGATTCATCACCGTCTCTGAGATCGCCATCGACAATTCTTTCAGACATTACGGCAGGGTAAGGCTTTTGAATGGTCCGCCGAATGTGAAGCAGCCTTCAACGGGCTCAAGACATACCTCCGCACAGTACCTCTCTTGACAACACCCACCACCGGTGACCCGCTCATCCTATATTTGGCAGTTTCTGATAGGGCCGTCAGCGCCATACTGTTAAAGGAGAAGGAGGGTGAGCAATGGCCAGTGTATTATGTGAGCAAGGCAATGGTTAATGCCGAAACACGCTACCTTCTGCTAGAAAAACTCATCTTGGCCCTAGTCATGGCAGCAAGAAAATTGATGCATTACTTCCAGGGACATAGCATTGGAGTGCTAACAGATTATCCCTTCCGATTGGTACTACGGAGTGCAGAAGCATCGGGACGTGTTTCAAAATGGGCTCTTGAACTCGGCCAATATGACATTCAATTTTTACCTAAAATTGCAATCAAGGTGTGTTGGTGACTTTGTTGTCAATTCACCGCGAGCTTGCCAACTTCAAACCGATGTTCGACCAAAGGCCGAGGTTCTACCAAAGTTTAACCGAGAATTTATGTCGGGATATTTGGCAATTATACCGTGATGGATCATCTAACCAAAGGCAAGGGCGCCGAGTTGTAATCATGTTCTCGACGGCGCGTGATCGAAAGCAGTCCGCTGCTTGGCTTCAAGCATCAAATAACGGTTTAATATGAAACCCTTCTAGCCGGTTCATGAATGCGCACCTTCTGCGCCGCATCTGCTTGTATTTTGTGATTCAAAGTTGGTAATCAATCAGCTAAAGGGGGAGTATGCGGCAAGAAACGACTGTATGGCGGCCTACATGAAAACGGCCAATTCCTTGCTGGCAAAATTCGACCATCATGAACTGAACCAAATAATGAACGATCAGAACACATACGCAGACGCCTTGGCATGCTTAGCCTTCGCTATCAATTCTGAGATCAAATGGACCATCGAAGTAGGTTTCATTCCGGAGCTGAGTATTGGTCCTTCGGAGGAAATCCATGTCAATATTATAGAATCCGCACTGTCGATGGACCCCATTGTCGCATTCCTCTTCAACAACTCCCGAGGACAAAAAGAAGCACACAAGTCTGCAAATAAAGCCCGCGATATTATCTCGATCCGCAATGAGGACTTTACAAAAGTCCCTCTGGTCCATATTTGGAATGCGTACACCACGACAAAGTGGAAGAGCTTCTAACAGAGATACATGAGGGCAGTTGCGGTGCCCATTCCGGCGGACGCTCCCTGGCCCATTGAGCTATAACGCAGGGGTATTATTGGCTGACAATGAGGGCTGACGCGGAGAGCTATGTAAAAAAGCGCAAACAGTGCCAAAAGTTCTCCCCATTAACCCATCTGCCTGCCAAAGAGTTGAACTCTATCACCAGCCCCTGGCCGTTTGCTCAATGGGGACTTGATATCGTAGGACCATTGCCCAGGGCCCCAGGGAATAAATGATTCTTAATCGTCGCGACAGACTACTTCACAAAACGGGTCGAAGCAGAGGCTCTAACACATATACGAGATGCCGACATTAAACGCTTTGTATGGAGAAACATCATAACACGATTCGACATTCTGAGAGCTCTGATCTCAGACAATGGCACCCAGTTTGATTATGGCGTGTACCGAGAGTTATGCAGCGAATATGGCATTCGGCCTTACTTCTAACCGACCTACCCCCAAAGCTATGGTCAAGCCGAAGCCTCTACCAGATCCTTCTTGGACGGCACCACAAAGAGACTGGAAAAAGCTAAAGGCAAATGGGTAGAAGAATTGCCGAGTGTATTGTGGGCTCATCGGACCACGCCAAGGAGATCCACCGGAGAAACACCGTTTGCTCTATGCTTTGAAACCCAGGCAATCTTACCCCTGGAAATCGGACTGCCAACCCTGAAATTGCAAGTTTTTGACACGGGCCGAAACGATATGATGCTTGCCCTAGATCTGATTCTAATTGAAGAACGGCGATCACCGCCATCCATGGCACGCTACCAACAGCAGCTCACCAAGTCGTATAATCAGCGAGTTCAGTTGCGCCGATACACGCCAGGAAAGCTTGTCCTAAAGAAGGGACTTCCAATGATCAAGACCGCCGATGGAAAACTGGGTCCAAACTGGGACGGCCCCTATCAAATTGAATCCATCGCAGGAACAAGGGCATATCGGCTCTCAGACATGACAGGAAGAAGCCTGCCACGGCCTTGGAATTCTACACATTTGTGTAAATTCTATCATTGACCCGACTTGTGGGCTTGATACTTGTACGTGATCCATCTTTGCAATACAAAGTTTCTCGTTTTCCCAAGTTTGCCCCAAGCCTTGATTAATAAGGTTCGATTAAGCCTTCCAAGGCCAAAATAAAGACTCCGGATTCGGAGCACCCTTCGTGGATATCACGATTGGCCAAAATAAAGACTCCGGATTCGGAGCGCCCTTCATGGATATCATGATTGGCCAAAACAGACTCCGGATTCGGAGCGCCCATTGTGGATATCACGATTGGCCAAAATAAAGACTCCGGATTCGGAGCGCCCTTCGTGGATATCACGATCGGCCAAAATAAAGACTCCGGATTCGGAGCGCCCTTCGTGGATATCACGACACAAAATAAAGACTCGATTCGAGCGCCTTCGTGGATATCACGACACAAAACAAACTCCGGATTCGGAGCGCTCTTTGTGGATATCACGATCGGCCAAAACAGACTCCGGATTCGGAGCGCCTTTCGTGCATATCCCGACTGGCCTTTCTGAGGTTTGTATTCGCACCACTTGATTGGCCGAATAAATATTCAATAAGAATCATTGGCAATTCAAACTGGCCAATACGTGTCCAAACATTTACGCCATACAACACAAAACTTGCCAGAAAGACGAAGTAATACGATTAATTAAACACATAACATGTCAAGACCAAATACAAACGTTGAAAAGAAAAGAAATTCTATTTATTTAGCGCAATGTCTATTCGATCGGCACCCTCATCGTCGCTCTTCTCAATTTCAAAATCGAGATAAGGAAAGTGATGGCGATGATACAGGGGCAAGGCCGAATCAATTCCCGTGGCATCGAGGGATTTCTCGCTTTGAAGGGCCTTGATCCAACCGTGCTTGAATCCATGATTTTCACATCGACAGACCTCCTCGGCAAGGTCTTGTTTGGTCTTTTCTATCTCGAACTTCAGGCCATCCTGAAACCCCTTTTCATAACCCGAGGTCTGTTGGGTTCCTCTCCCCGCACCAACCAATTTAGACTGATAGGTCGCAAACGACGCAGCCTTCGCCGAACATTCTTCAATTCGGCTCACGCCAAATTTTTCCGCGAAACCTCCAAATTGCGATTCCTTTCATCCTTTTTTCGCTCACGCCGCGCTTCAAGACGATGCCGACTTTGTAGGCGATATAGTCCTTTCACGCGGCCTGGATGCCGCCTCGAATATTTCAAATCTCGACGTCCGACCATCGATTGTTGGACTTCCGGAAATATCCGCCGAGCGAACTCAACCGCCACATCCGGGTCTTTGATGATAGAGTCCGCCTCCATCATTGGTCTATTCCCCACGTAAACAAAGAAAAACTTAACCGTGGCGCCGCTTCAGTTCGATTCTCGGCTGTCTATCCTTTCGGCGATCTACTTCGATGACTAAGGGGTCATTGTTACCCAATCCTTGGACGTTTTTCTTCCCGAACGCCAGGCTCACTTTGACTCATTGCGACGCTCGATTCACCAATCTTCGCCCCTCCCCAATTTCTCAATAAAAAGTAGGGCCTCCGTGTGCACCCGCTTTTTATCCTTAAATATTTGTAGCCTTCGAGGCAACGCCAAGAATCCCAAACGCCATCGATGCTAACTTCATGAAGTTAGACCCATTCGCTTCCTTTCGCACTCGCCAAGGCAAGGGTAGATTTATTAATCTTATTGGTCGAATTTTCAAGTGCAAACGGTTCCTGGCCACCATGAAGTTAGGCCCATTCGGCTTCCTAAGCTCGCGCCCTGGCTAAGGCAAGGGCAGATGATAATCTTATCGCCGAATTTTCAAGTGCAAACGTCGACGATTAGGCCTTGGCCAGCCCGCGAGTTAGGCCCATTCGGCTTCCTAAGCTCGCGCCATGGCCAAGGCGAGAGCAAATTTATTAATCTTATCAGCCGAATTTTCAAGTGCAAACGGCCAACCAGTCTGTGCCTTGGCCAGCCCACGAGTTAGGCCCATTCGGCTTCCCAAGCTCCCGCCATGGCCAAGGCAAGGGTAGATTTATTAATCTTATTGCCCGAATTTTCAAGTGCAAACGGCCGACCAATCTATACCTTGGCCAGCCCGCGAGTTAGGCCCATTTGGCTTCCTAAGCTCGCGCCCTGGCCAAGGCAAGGGCAGATTTATTAATCTTATTGCCCGAATTTTCAACTGCAAACGGCCAACCAGTTTATGCCTTGGCCACCATGAAGTTAGCCCATTCGCTTCCTAAGCTCGCTACCGCCAAGGCAAGAACAGATTTATTAATCTTATTGGAATTTTCAATGCAAATGGTCGATTATGCGGTTTTGGCCACCATGAAGTTAGCCCATTCGCTTCCTAAGCATGCCCTAGCTAAGGCAATGGCAGATGATTAATCTTATCACCGACTTTTCAAGTCCACACGTTTACGCGACTACCGCGTTTGGCTACCATTACTAGGCAAGGCAAGGGCAGATGATTAATCTTATCGCCGACTTTTTATGCAAACGTCGACGACCAGGTTTTGGCCACCATGAAGTTAGGCCCAGACGGCTTCCCAAGCTCACGTCCTGGCCAAAGCAAGGGCAGATTTATTAAGAGGTCGATCTAAAATAAAATAAAATAAAATAAAGTAAAAAATAATAAAATAGCATTCAAGATTTATTGAGCACAACTCACGCTTTTATATATACACTCATGACTGTACCAACAGATGAAAAAACACTAAATTAAAAACTGTCAATACTCATGATTGTAGCGACAACACTAAATTAAAAACTGTCAGTTGGCCAGATCAGCCATCAAAATCATATTCCAATGGCTCAACATCCACTTGCTCATATGGTATCGACATATTCAACGAAGCGTTAGCAGCAGCAAGAGCTTTGAGCCAGCCATGTTTGAATCCTCGATTTTCAAACTTGGGGACCTAGTCAACGACTTTCAAGCCCAAAGATTCTTCCCAAATTTCGAACACTTTGAAGACTCCGAGTCCGGCCGCTTCTTCGTCAGCTTTATTTCACCTAACTCACCTCCAAATCGAGATCGCCTTCTAGGCCAATTTGAGCGATCTTCGCCAGACGCCTCCTTCAAGATCCGATCTCACTAATCCGCTACGAGTGCTCTCCATCTCTGTCGCCTTGCGGTTTCCTTATTCGTCTCAAAGCCTCGACTCGCCCTTCTCCTCCGCCCTCGCCTCCGTAGATGGCCAATCTCTTTGACGACGTCGTGATGGCGATGGCCCAAATCGGCTATCCATCCGACGGTCTGCAAAACAAGCATTTAGAACCTTAACTTTAACAGTATTCGGATTAAGTAAAGCTAAGTTCGACTATGTACCGAAAACGCCGATTGGGCGACAAGTGCTGTCGCATTCAGATCTGTTTCCACCTGGAAAGCCTCCTTGTTAGACGGCAACGACATGGATGTGGCCAAGCTGAATGCAACTTCTGGATCTTTGAGTGCCGATGCATCAGAAGAAATCGGTACGTTTCTTACCGTCGGCCGAATCAAAAAAGAAACGACCACACCTGATCCTTCTAATCGAGGACGTTTGCCCCCGTGTTCCTCTAAGCCGGCCTCAAACTCGGCAGGACGTTTCTCCGCCTCAACTTCTTGACCAGCCTGCACGATCACAGAAGATTCGGCATTCCGATTTGCTGTCGTTTCAACCTCAACGCGCACGGACTCTGATCCGCTAACAAGCAGGAGGAATTGAGAGTCGGTGGCAGGTGGTATTTCGGCCATAAGGGCCTCCCCTCTTCGCCTCATAGCCAACCTTTCCGCGTTCGCCTTCCTGGCGAGTTGTGTCAAGCTTAACCCCGCCATGTCTTCGTGGTCTGCGGCAGAAATACCCTCCAAACTGTGAACGACGCCATCAAGTGAAATATCCCCTCGGCTAGTAGATGGGGGATCGGCCGAATTTAATACCTCGTCGGATTCGGTCTCAGACTGATCCGATTCACTATCAGCTACGTCCCGCTCTGAATCGGACCCTTCAAAACCAACATGCCTCAGGTTTTTGAAGTCAAACAAAATAAGAGCGACAAGAGAATCTTCGCCCTCCGGAACAGGGATATTTTCCGCCGCAGAGAAGGTCGTATATGTCGGCTCGTAACGAAGCAGAATATGCGCCGACCTCCCTTATTTCTGAAGACTTCGACGGCCGAAATATTTGAGCGCGACTTCTATATCCAAAAGAACGGCGCCGTTAGTTGAAGGCAGAACTTTCTTCAAAACGCTCTCTACAGAAGACAAGCCGTCACATTTCAAAGAAGGGGCTTCACAATAAAAACGAACAAATAATAAAACAAGAACGAGAAGGCAGTAAGCCACCTGGCTCGCCCCTCCGTCTAGGAATAGGGTCGGCGTGATTCTCCCCTTCGCCAAATTTCCAGTTACCCTGGACAACGACCATAACGTCATCAACTCGTTTTCCAAACTGGAAAGCATCGTAATCAGATGATGGTCGATATCCTTGGCCCTAAGGAAGAAATGCCCGTGCCGACCAGAAGATTTAGCCAAGGCATAACAATGCCGGATGGCTGGAATGCCAAGGTTAATTCTTAGGCGATTTGCTGAGCGCTATAATCTCCATTATGATTCTAAAGAAATTCACATTAGGTTGGGAAGGGACTAAACCCCAGTAGCGAAGCACAGCCCTAAGAAACGGGTGAAGGGGGAAACGGACTCCACCCTCTGCAATTGACAAAAGGGGAAAGACAATCGTGGTTTCATCCTCTCTCTCTATATCAAGAGTGCCGTGTGCCACAAGCGACAGACAGACATCATCAGGAATGGAGAAATGGCATTTAAAGCCGGCTATTCGATCTGACGAGAGGAGGTCTTTCAAATGTTTCACCATGACTTATAGTTAATAAGAATATGCCAAGGAAGGAACAAACCAAAAAAAGTCTTCAAAGCAAAGGAGGAGAGAACTTACAAAGGACGAAGGGGATGTCGGAAAACAGAGTTGCGGGGAATATCCAAAAGGCAAACTAGCGATGAGCGTGACGTGATACACGAAAGGTGTCAAAATTTTAAAACGCAATAAATGAACATATGTGCGAAGGGGAGAAGTCGACACGACAACCGAAAGAAGTGCGCTTAGATATCCGCATAACGATGAGGCCAGCTGCCGAATTTTGGCTCTGACCTTTCGAAATTCAAAACCAAGCCCTCCAGCTAACTGTCGTCAGTGAAGTGCTTGGGGGGCAATTGTGGTAGCCGAATAAGTGGAAGAGTCGGGAGATGCGTACCCCAGAAACTGGATACTACTCGGCTTCGTACTGCGTAACTAGGGCGTCGAATACATTAACAAAGCCGAATAGACGGGGGTCAGTAGATCTGAATAAATGTAAGGTGAATAGGATAAACGTAGACTCAAGCCCCGAGGCCCAAAAACAAAAGGTGAGTATAAATACAAGAACCGCAAATCCAGAAAGGTATGTAAGAATCACTTCACTTAACTTAAAGAAGAAGTTATCTTGAGTGTCTGAACTAACTTGTCCGCTTGAGTGCTAATCCGCACTCGAATTCGAAGTTTTCCTCTTTTCAGGTGACTAGCTGAAGATCACTAGCACCTCCTAGGATCCGAAGAATATTTCCAAACCACTTCTCCACACACACTAAAAAACTCGATGTACTTTTAAAAAACGTAACACTACTCTAACAAACTACTAAAAGACACCTCCAACACTATAACGTAACACATTAAAAGAACCCTTTAGTATATATATTTTTCTAAACGTAACATTCCAATAACGTAACACTTCAACACTCCAATGTAACATACCAAAAAACTTCTTAGTGTACTTTTCACAAATGTAACACTCCTCCAACGTAATACGCTGAAAAACTCTTCCAACGTAACACACTACACTAAAAAACTCCTTAGTGTATTTTTTTTTAAAAATGTAACACTCTTCCAACGTAACACACTAAAAAATTTCGTAGTATACTTTTTTCAAACGTAACACACTAAAAGATTTAGTGTACTTTCATAAAACGTAACACTCTAGTATAATACTAACACACCAAAAAACTCCTTAGTATATTTTTCACAAACATAACACTCCTTCAATGTAACATATTGAAAAACTCCTCAATGTAATACTATAACATTACACACTACACTAAAAAATTCCTTAGTATACTTTTTACAAACGTAACACTCCTCCAACGTAACATACTAAAAAACCCCTAAAACATAACACTTTGATGTAACACACTAAAACAGTCCTTAGGGATGTAGCACACTAAACTTAAGTTTCGTAGTCATTTTGCTAATCTTTGATCGGCTACGCTGATGCCTCACACCTCAGCCCGCTTACGTTCACAGCAAATCTACCTTCTCTGCTCAAACTAGGGTTTCACACAACCAAAAATTCATAAAAATTGAAACAATCTTTTCGTAACCAATTCAACGAAACATTCCTAAAATTTCCTCACAATCTCGATTGTGGGACGCAATCACATGAATTTGAAATTTGAATTACGGGAAAACACAACCAATATGACCTAAGGATATATCGCTTCTGGAACGTTCCCTGTCCCCAAATTGAAGTTCACATGTTCCCAATTGTTGGATTAAACCCCACCTTAATATATTGTTATGTGGATCGAGTTGGAATGCCCAATCTTTCGAAATACATTTAATTGAATGGGTAAGTTCCATATGTATATGGGCAAACGGGTCGATATGGACCCACTACATGACTTCACACTTCACATATGAAACAAATCACACTAACACGTCATGTTCACACACACCCATCTACTTTGCCCATAATTCGAAACACTAAAACAGCATTAGTACGCTTTTTTCGGAAACATGAAACACACGCACCCTTACTCCCACAGTTTCATTGACAATTTTTTATAATGGTTTAACTAATGGCAAATTAGTGAACAACCCGTCAAAAGGACTTAGATGGTTAACAAGAAAACATTCGGACCATATGGATCACAAAATCGAAATATAAGATTTATTGATCAATTCTTTTTTTATTATTATTATTTTTTTTATAACTCGTTATCTGGCCTGGGAACAGGTATCCTCACTATTTAATTCAATGCACATGGACATCTAAAAATAACTTAAAGCATGCTTTTTATTTAATTTTCCTTTTTCCAGCCCTACCACCTTGCCCCCTTACTATTGAGTCCTCACAAAAGACTGAAAAGTCATCTAGAGGGCCATACCCATATATTCCTTACCTCATCACTCACCCACTTTTGTTTACACATTCTTTCCTCTCTTCCATTTCATTTCTCTACCCACTCTCTTTCCCTCTCACAACATGCCTCCAAAACTCAGCCAAGTATTGCTCTCTACACTAATCTTCCTCTCTACAATTCTCAATTTTCCGGGAACGATGATGGCGCAAGAGTGCCCGTATCCGTGTTACCCACCACCGACAGGCACCACCGGAGACAACCCGACAACGCCACCAACAACTACCAAAGCACAACCCATCCAAACAGGGTCTTACCCTCCTCCACCAAGTGGTTATTTACCGTACTCACCACCTTATGTTGCTAATGGTAATGTCCCTCCACCTCCTGATTCTATGCTGCCATGGTTTCCATACTACTACAGAAAGCCTCCTCACCAGTCCGATCAGTCCTCATCATCTACTCCTCTCCGACGATCGACGGTCGTGATCCATTTCCTTGGTTTTCTTCTCTTTTCTGCATTTTTTCTGTTTTAGAAAGTAAGAATATATATATATATATATATTTAATGTTTTCAAGATATGATGTTGTATGAGAATTAATGTTACAAATATATAAATAAATTTCTTGTACATAAAATTTATTGAGAAAAATCTTTTTGTTTTTAAGCCAAAACATTTATTGTAGTGGCCCAGAATTATAAAAATATTATTGTCATATCATTTTGTATAGATTTTTTTATCAAAATTTATTTGTAAATTATTTTTTAACTAGAAATGAACCATAAGCGGAAGGAGTCACTTTTGTTTTTAGAAAAATGCTTGAGAACATTAAAAAAAAAAAATTAATTTGACTTGCAATGGTATGATATGACATGTTATAAGATAATTTTAATTTTTGACAAACGTATCTCAACTTCTTTGTCATGATGAATTTAAAATTTAAAATTATGAATATCTAGCCTTTTGGGATGTTTTTATTGCAAAGAGAGGTGAAAACTTGGTGAAAAAGTTAGAGACATAAGTTTGTTGAAAATGATGATGGCACCAACAGTTCTTTGTTTGTTAAAGTAGATAGCATTTTTCTTTTTGGTCTTAAATTGATTAGTTTTCAAAGCATTTGGTTGTTACATAAACTGTGTTTGGATGATTATAGCCTATTTGAGAGTTTAGTGTTATGAAATCAATGATGAAATCATTTGTTGGATGATTATTTGAATCATTATGTCATGCGAAGCAGAGTCATGATGAGAATTATTACAAAACAATTGTAAACCCCGCCCCCCCGCTGCAAAAAAAAAATACAAGTTTTCCGTTGTTTAAAATTTGCTATAACTAATTTTTTTTTTTAAATAATAAATAAATTTTAGATCTTATTTTTTATATCAACATTAGAGAAACAGTTATATGTTGATGAGACCAAGCCCAATTCTTCTCCATATAGCTTTAGCATGATACTATGTTTGGCATGCTTAAAAAAGTATATTTTCTTCGTATATATACTTATTTGGATCACATCAATCAATATTTCCTCTCTACTTTTTTATCAATTTTTATTTTATTTTATTACACCTCATTTTTTTTAAAAAAAAGTCAAAAAAACACTTATTTAGAACATTCAAAACCACTACTAAGTCACCAATTTTTTTATACTATTTATGTCACTTGTAATTGATATAAAACATGAAAACTAAGGCCTTGAAACCAAATAATAAGGTAAGCTCAATGAAGTGAACACTCAATTATCCCAGGTCAACAAGGCATGACGAAAAGACCATAATAAAGTAAAATTAAGGCCTGGTTTGAAATCTTTAAAAAAAAAAATTAAAAAGTCAAAAAATTATTAAAAAAATTAAAAAGTTATCACTATTTACAAAAAAAAAAATTTAAATACATAATATTAAAATACAAATCAACTTCACGTGGTGCTAGGTACTAACGTGAAAGCAAAGGCAGTGAAAGGGAAAAAAAAAAATTACCTATGTATATTCACTAAGTTGGATGGTAAAATTAGGCCCGTGGGGGGGTCACAATGGGTCCTGTTTTGATAATCCGAACCGTTTAATATGTAGAACTCATCTAGTACTATATGCCTGTAAAAAATCACGTCTATCGAATATCGCTAACTACATGATCAAATCCGGTTTGTATAAAAATTAGATGGTATTATAGTTAACAGTTGACAAAAAAAACTAACACGATCAAATAGTTATCGATATCCAACCAATGTGATTTTTTACAAGCAAATAGTACTCGACGAGTCTACACATTGAACGGTTACGATTAGAAAAACGGGACCCGTGGTGGGCCCTCACAGGCTGAACAACAACGTCCAATTAAAGTCTGAAAAGGAGACAATCTTTTCCCATCTCTTACTCAACTGACTGCACTACCCAACCTGAACGGCCTACTTCACTAACTTCTCCTATATACTTATTTATATAATTTTTTAATACACATTTTTTTTCGTAAAAAGTCAAAAAGTTAACTCAAACATTCATTTTTTTCTCTCAACTTTTTAGTCTAAAAAGACAAAAATTACACTTACTTAGGACATCCCAAACAACTCTTAAATATATAAAAATTAAATTATTTAAATTAATATTACGAAGAACAAAATAAAATTTTACTCAAGCTAAAAGATCCATTAATGTAACTTACGTTAAATCATTTTTATATTCGTAATTAATCTCATAACAAAAGAATAAATCATTTATCCTAAGGTAAACCGTTGTGGTTTAGGGCATTAAATTAGGAATTTTAAAATTATTACTAATGAGGTAGCAATGTAATTGGAAAAAAAAAAAAAAAAAAAAAAAAAAAAACACAAAATAAATGTCAAACTATCATATTTGTGGTGGAATTCACATAATGACACGTCATTAATAATACATTAATGATGTTAAATTAGTGATATGAAGTATTTTTCCTAAGGTAAAATGGGTGTTTCTCATTGATGTGATGGTTTTGCAGATAGTAGTGCAATATGTGGAGTCCGGATTCTCTCCAGCCATCCCTCCAATCAATGGTCAAGATTTAGCCACGTCAACCTACTCAAAATCTGTGGCTAAGATTAGCTTAAAAAAAAAAAAAACTCATTTACATCCTACCACTCACTCACACTCAGGCTTGGTTTGGGAACAGACTATTTTAGTAATTTTTTAGCTTTTTACGAAAAGGTGTGCAGAAAAGTAGAGAGGTGATGTAATGTGTTTTAGTTAACTTTTTGACTTTTTAACTATTTTAGCCACTTCCCAAACATAGCTTCAATCACTCACGTTCTCTCTCTCTCTCTCTCTCTCTCTCTCTCTCTCTCTCATTTCTAATAAAAAATTTAAAAACTATTTTATTACTTTTATTTTATTTTCATAATATATATATATTTTTTAATATAAAATTTTAACTTTATAAATTTAATATTGATTTGCACCAATACACAAATTAAATTTGTGTTTTATTTGATTTGTATCTATACACAAATTGAATTTCTGTATATTTTATTTCCTTTAAAAAATTATAAACTTGCTTGGTTAATAAAATTAAATTAAAAATCATTATTTTCATATGATTTTTTTTAGAATGAAGATTGTTTTTGATATTTTCATATGATTATAAACTTGTTTGATTAATAAAATTAAATTAAAAATCATTATTTTCACAAGATAATCATATGAAAATAATGAATTTTAAAAAAAATTTATTAACCAAAGAAGTTAATAATTTTTTTTAAAAGAAATAAAATATACAGAAATTCAATCTATGCATAGGTACAAATCAAATAAAACACAAATTGAATCTGTGTATCCATGCAAACCAAATGCACCTTTTTTTTATATTTATTTTAGATTTTTATTAAATATATTTATATTAGTCTTATTTTAAAGATATATTTTTAATGATATTAAATTTATAAAATTAAAATTTTATATATATCTTATGAAAATAAAATAAAAAGGATTAAAATAGTTTTTTAATTTTTTATTTGAAATGAGTGAGAGAGAGAGAGAGAGAGAGAGAGAGAGAGAGAGAGAGAGAGAGAGAGAGAGAGAGTGAGTGGTGGGATGTCAGAGAGAGAGAAAACGTGAGTGATTGAGTGTGTGTGAGTGGTAGGATGTAAATGAGTTTTTTTTTTTTTTTAAGCTAATCTTAGCCACAGATTTTGAGTGGGGTGACGTGGCTAAATCTTGACCGTTGACCGGAGGAATGATTGAAGAGAAGAGCTGGAGAGGATCCGGACTCCAATATGTGGTCATAGGTTTCTAGCCAACTGTGTTTCATCTTTTGGTTTTGCAGATATAAAATTCTGCTGCAAAGATTGGCATGATTTTGATCACACAAAAGACCAACACAGACTGGTAGGCAGAATGAATAAGATAGAGATCTTTAAAAGTTTATTTAATTTTACTCATAATTATTTGACACGTTACATAACGATTTTTGATTTCCAGTGGTGATTGGCACCCCTCAAATCACCACTCCCACCACTTCCTTTGACATGTGACGGGTGGTGATTGGAGAGAAAAGAAAAAAAAAAGAGAAAAGAAGAAAAAGGTGACCAATCAAATCAAGAGGGGGTCCAAAGGAGGTCCTAAAAAAGGGGTCCTGCACATTATTCTTTGATTTATTTGTCACAAATTTAATTATATATATAACTCATTTTTCTTATCATATCATTATAAACAAATTGTGAATCTCTAATATTATTTAGGATGTAAGTTGATTTTTTGACTATTTAACTTAGGACTAAAATAATCTCGTTTGGAATAAGCTTTTTGATTTATTTTTTTAAAAAAAATTTTGTGAGAAAAAAAAATAATAATGATTATGATTTGAATGTAATAATTTTTAACTTGAGACTAAAAAATTTATTTTATTTTTTTAGGACTTAATAATCTTAACTTCACCCAAATGCACATGTCAAACGAGCACATAATAAACTCCATGTATTCATGCAATGGAAAACCACACTCATTTCCTCAAATTTATCAAAATAACCAACTATTTTTTATAGAAGTACACAACATCAATGATTAGCAGTTTACATTTCATACATAAGTAATTTGGTGCAATTGAAATTTTTACAAATTTTGCATAGAATGGGTAAAGCCTCGTTTGGAAACAAATTATTTTAATAATTTTAGAAAGATAGTTTGGCGGTTAAAGGATAGTATTTGGAAACAAAATGGTAGAAATTTGAAAATAAAAATAAAATATTCCTCTAATATGTTCTATCTTTGATATCTTAATTAGTGCCCCAAAATTTATTTGAGGTAGAGGGCATTCTTGAAAAAAATCAGTTGTCCCTCTCATCTTGCTTGTGTTTCTATTATTTGCTTCCCGTTATGTTGGTCTTGTGGAATGTTTGGTGCAAACTTTTGATTCTTCTTTTTGAATTTTGGGTTGCAGGGATGCCCAAAGGGTGTCACACCTAAGTACAGCTTGAAGACTCTTGTGCCAAGCCTGATATTGATGTTGAGAAAATGTTTTCTTAGATATTTTCTTTGAAGAAACTATTGTATTGTTGCTATTCTTCATTTGAACTGTTACTATTTTGATTTGAATTTGGAAACTTTCAGTTTTAATTTTTGTCAAATTTACTTTCTATATACTCACTATGGTTTGGGAATAGAGTGGGTTTGATATGTGGATGTCAAATTTTTTTTTAATATGATTGGATGACATTTAATTTTGTGCATTTTAGCTATGAGATTAAATGATTACAAAATTTAACTTTGATTTTTAGCGACGAAAATGTGTTGTAGAGAAAGTTATATGTCTTTTAGCGACCAAATATCATAGTCGTTAAAAGTGTCATTATTTTGTTTTTTGCGACCAAATTGGGACATTTTATGACGAAGTATTAGCGACCAAATGTTTAGTCTTGTAAAATTAAACATTTTGTGACAATATAAAATTGGTCGCTAATTGTCATTTTTTGGGACATTTTCAAAAATTGGTCGCTAAAGACTTTTCTAGACACACTTTTAGTGACTTTTTTAGTGACGAAATTAATTTTGTCACAAAAACCATTTAGAGACTAAAATAATAGTTTTAGGGACCAAAATAATTGGTCGCCAAAAGTTTTATATGTTGTAGTGTTTTTACGAAAATATATGTAAAAAAGTAGAGAGAGTGATTTGATAACTTATAGTGACTTTTTAATTTTTTAACTAAAATACTAAATTCCCAAACGAGGCCTGAGCAAGAATTCTCTGTAGCAAGGGTAGCAAGAAAGAACTGCAATTTGCAAAAACTCCTTGAAACACAAGCCACCATTATTCTATATTGACTATATAACTTGCAGTGGTAAGTAACACACTGTTTACACTAGAATATAACTAAAATAATGGACATAGAAGCGATTTTGGTTTATTGCAATAATTTGTCATGAGAAATAACTTCACAACCATGCTATTGGTAAAGCAGACCGCGACCGTGAATATTCACCTCACATAATTAAAATCAGCCACATATCTCATTTGAGTGGTACACCAATACACATCTTGTTATGTTCCCCATAGATGTGTATGTTTCCAAATCTCGTATGAAGAAGAGAATGGATGTGTTTAGGAGGCAACACCAACAGCTAAATGAACTCTTCTCTCCACTTCCACTTTATGCTTTCCCTCAGGCCTCTTGCCTTTTGGCACCTTGCTACACCCTGATACTCTATGTTTCTGCAAATTTTATCAGTTTCCTCTGTGTGCTCTTTAATGCCAGTTACCTCACTATTGATTTCGTCTCGTGGAGGATGGACCTTGTCGGTTAATGGACTCTGGGAGAAAGGACCGCTTTCAGAAGGCACTGATGGTCTCTACAAAAAAAAGTACACTAAAGATTTTGTTTTTTAATATTTTTAGTAAAATTATACTAAAAATACACTGAGAAATTTTTTTAAAGCGTTATATTAGATTGCTACGTTTGGAGAAAAAAAAAAGTATAAAAAAGTCTTAATATGATATAAAATAAATCTAAATGGATGTCATGAAATACCTTTTAAAAACAATAGGACTCATGGGATGATAAGAAGAAAAAAAATAAAATAAAAGGGACTTATCAATGTAGCAATTTCTAAGAAAAAACTTTATGATAATTTTAATATCATCACATAATATTACTATTATTCTTATTATTGAAATTTTTTTTTTTTATAACTCAATATCCGGCCTAGGAGCAGACATCCTCACCATTTAATTCAATGCACATGGACATCCAAAAATAACCTAAAGCTTGCTTTTTGTTCAATTTTCCTTTTTCCAACCCTACCACATTGCCCCTTTACTATTGAGTCCTCACAAAAGACTGAAAAGTCATCTAGAGGACCATGCCCATATATTCCTTACCTCATCAGTCACCCACTTTTGTTTACACATTCTTTCCTCTCTTCCATTTCATTTCTCTACCCTCTCTCTTTCCCTCTCACAACATGTCTCCAAAACTCAGCCAAGTACTGCTCTCTACACTAATCTTCCTCTCTACAATTCTCAATTTTCCGGGAACGATGGTGGCGCAAGAGTGCCCGTATCCGTGTTACCCACCACCGACAGGCACCACCGGAGACAACCCGACAACGCCACCAACAACTACTAAAGCACAACCCATCCAAACAGGGTCTTACCCTCCTCCATCAAGTGGTTATTTACCGTACTCACCACCTTATGTTGGTAATGGTAATGTCCCTCCACCTCCTGATGCTATGCTACCATGGTTTCCATACTACTACAGAAAGCCTCCTCACCAGTCCGATCAGTCCTCATCATCTACAACTCTCCAACGATTGACGGTCGTGATCCATTTCCTTAGTTTTCTTCTCTTTTTTGCATTTTTTCTCTTTTAGGAAGTAAGAATATATATATGTATATTTTTTTTAATGTCATCAAGATATTATGTTGTATGAGAATTAATGTTACAAATATATAAATAAATTTCTCGTACATAATTTTTTTTGAGAATGATCTTTTTGTTTTTAAGCCAAAACACTTATTGTTGTGGCTCAGAATTATAAAAATGTTATTATCATATTATTTTGTATAGATTTTGTTATCAGAATTTAATTGTAAATTATTTTTTAATTAGAAATGAACCTAGTATTATGGTTAGACAATATAGCGGAAAGAGGCACTATTGTTTTCATAATGCTTGAGAGCATTAAAAAAAATTAATTTGACTTACAATGGTATGACAGGACATGTTATAAGATAATTTTAATTTCTGACAAACGCATCTCAACTTTTTTGTCACGTTATTGTGATGAATTTAAAATTTAAAATTATGAGTATTTGGTCTTTTGTGATGTTTTCATCAATTGTGATTGAGAGCTCTAAATGAGCTGCTCTAACAATAGTTCTAATTAATGAGTTGGCATAGAGTAAAAAGAAATCAATAAGGAACATACGTCACATCAGCAGTGAGTGGGATCCACTACCAGCTCTAGAGCTCAAGAATTAAAGTTTTAAAAAAAATTTCTGTTTATTGCAAAGATAGGTGAAAACTTGATGATGAAGATAGAGACATAAGTTTGTTGAAAATGATGATGGCACCAACAGTTCTTTGTTTGTTAATGTAGATAGCATTTTCCTTTTTGGTCTTAAATTGATTAGTTTTCAAAGGATTTGGTTGTTACATAAACTGCGCTTGGATGATTATGGCCTATTTTGGGAGTTAGTGTTTTGAAATCAAATGATGAAATCATTTGTTTGGATGATTATTTGAATCATTATGGCATACGAAGCGGAGTAATGATGAGAATCATTACAAAGCAATTGTATCAAAAATAAAATAAAAAAAAAATTGCAAGTTTTCCATTGTTTAAAATTTGCCATAACTCAAAATTTTTTTAAAATAATAAATAAATTTTAGGTCTTAGTTTTTATATCAACATTAGATAAAGAGGTATATGTTGAAGAGACCAAGCCCAATTCTTCTACATATAGCATTAGCATGATAATAATACTAAAGTCATCTTATAGTGTTTATATGTCCCTAGTAATTGATATAAAACATGAAAACTGAGGTCCTTGAAACCAAATAATAAGATAAGCCCAATGGATTGAACGCTTAATTACCTTGAGTCAACAACGCATGACGAAAGGATCACAATGAAGTAAAATTAAAAGTGTAAAGATTAAATTATTCAAATTAAAATTATAAAAAAACAAAGTGAAATTTTGATAAATTAAAGGATCCATTAGTGTAATTTACCCTAATTCCTTTTTATATTCGTAATTAATCTCATAACAAATGGAAAAAAAAAATTTTGAAATAAAATTTTTTTTTTCCTTTTTATTTTAAATATTGGTGGTGGGCTAAAGCCGATGCTAAGGTAAAATGGGTGTTTCTCATTGATGTGATGGTTTTGCAAATAGTTCCATTAACTCGATAGTGCAATTTGTGGTCGTAGGCTTTTTAGCCAACTGTTCTGTTTCATCTTTTGGTTTTGCAGAAATAAAATTTTGGTGCAAGATTGGCATGATTTTGAACACACAAAAGACCAACACAGACTCCCCAGTTTAGAAAGGAATCTACTGTAGGCAGAATGAAAAAGATAGACATCTTTAAAAGTTGCTTTAATTTTACCTTTGACAAGTTACGTAACGATTTTTGAACCCTTTTACTGTTGAGTCCTCACAAAAGACTGAAAAGTAGTCTAGAGGCCCGTACCCATATATTCCTTACCTCATCACTCACCCACTTTTGTTTGAATCAAGATCTCCTCCTTACATTTTCTACTTGAAAGTTTATTGAACTTACTTTTAGACTCAATTTTAATAATCTGAACCGTTCATATTTTAAGATGTATTCAATATATCATACCTGTAAAAAATCAAGTTGATCGGATATCAGAAAGCATGTGTTCGGAAAACTGTTTATTAAATTCTTTAAAAAAATAATTTTTAATTCGAGTTTTCCGAACACATGCTTTCTGATATCCGATCAACTTGATTTTTTACAGGTATAATATACTGAACAAATCTTAAAATATGAACGGTTTGGATTATCAAAATTAGGCCTAAAAGTGGGCCCAATGGGCTTGGAAGTAGGAAATGCAGTGAGGGGATCCTGATTCCTTTTGTTTACACATTCTTTCCTCTCTTCCATTTCATTTCTCTACCCTCTCCCTAACATGTCTCCAAAACTCAACTTAATATTGCTCTCTACACTAATCTTCCTCTCTATAATTCTCATTTTTCTAGGAGCAGAATGCTAAGAGTGCAGATTTGTGTTACCTACCAAGCGAGCACCACTAGAGACAACCCGACAACGCCACCAATAACTACTAAAGCACAATCCTTCCAAACAGGGTCTTACCCTCCTTGACCAAGTGGTTATTTACCATACTCACCACCTTATGTTGGTAATGGTAATTGTGGTGAAAGGGTTTGGAAATACTCTTTAATCCAAACAGACTTCCTTGATCCTTGAATTGATACCTAAAATGGGAACAAATACTCCAATTGGGGATGCCGGACTCAGTACTACGACGAACAAGTTAGTATTCTTTCAAGTTTTCTTTTATCACAAGTTATCACCTTTTTTTTTCACATACCTCCACTTTGGCTGATGCTTCTCCTTTTTATATTGTTCCCCAAGGACCTACTCTCTTATTATGGACACTCTGCCCTCATAGCTGGGCCCCCAGTCGTTCCATAAGACTCGTGGCCTATTCGGCCCACAAGCTAGGTTTTACTCGACCACGGCTTTGTTCAAGTAGACCCGGTCACAGGCCGAATCATATTCACCCATCTCGGCAATCCTATTTTGAGGGTAAAGCCTAATTTAAGCCGACTTACATATGGCTCATTCTAAACTCGGCCCCCACAATTGCCCCCTAAGCATCCAAGTAAGGCCATTCCGATCGGCATGTTTGGTTAATTGCTGCATTTTTCTCGGTTACCAGATCAGACAGAAAACCCTCAAAAGTCAAAAATATGGCGGTCGCACTCCTTTTAGTTCTGATTCGTCAGAAGCTTCTTGCGCCCTTCGTATTTGACATTCATTTAATGCGATTTGAAAATTGTCCCTCCGTATATTTTTTAAATCGAAAGGCTATCAACCTCTTTTGGCATTCTTCACACTAGCCTCCTTCCTCAAAACTCCTACAATTCTGCTCCCCACTGTTCATTTTCTTCTTTGACCTGTAAGTTTCCCTTTCTCTTCTCGTTTTGTTCTCATTCCAGTCCCCTACGTGTTTTATTTCTTAGTACACATTTTGTTTTTATTCTTGAATGGCGAGGCATTTGAAAGCTCTCCTCTTAGAGGAGCGAGTTATAGCCTTTCGTTGTTATTTTTCAATCCCAAATGATGTCCACTTATCCCTTGTTGCAGACAATGTGGTCGATATGGAGAGGATTGACACAAATACCATTATCTTCCCTCTTTTATCAATCGCTGAGGGTGGAGTCTGATTCCCCCTCCATCATCTTCTCAGGATGGCCCTGCGTTATTGGGGACTAATTCTTCTCCAGCCTAACGTGAACTTCTATCGAATAATCAGGCCTTAACCTAAGAATCTTAGCTATTCGGTATTGCTACGTTATGGCGAAATCAGCCGATCGACAGGGCCATTATTTTCTAAGGACCAAGGACGTAGATCACCATTGGTGACCAAGCTCGCTAGCGGCAAAAGGGTTGACGATGTCATGGTCGCCATCTGAGGCAATTGGGAATTCGGTGAGGGAGTAGATCGCCTGGACCTAGTGTCGATGCAAAAAAGGCAAGCCAGGTGGCTAAATAGAATTGTTATCATGTTTTAAATAAATGAGTTATTCGGCTTAAATACTCTGTTGATTGTTATTTTTATACCTTGCAGGCAATGATTTAAAAAGTGCACTGATCTTAGCGGATGAAGCCGTTGTTGAGCAAGTGAAGACAGTTGTTAATTACAAAGGACATGCAAATCTTCAAGGACAAAGACGAGCCACCCACATTTTGCTG
Source organism: Camellia lanceoleosa (assembly GCA_025200525.1). NCBI lineage: Eukaryota > Viridiplantae > Streptophyta > Magnoliopsida > Ericales > Theaceae > Camellia > Camellia lanceoleosa. The sequence goes on from CM045767.1 coordinate 49,563,316, forward strand.
AGGTATGACCCAACCTATTCCACTTTTTCGGCCGTAGATAATATCCTTGTGCCAAGAGGTGAACGGCAACTCACTGTACTTATATTCCCTAGTTACAAAAGTCTAAGGGATATTGGTGTCAAGGGTTCCGATGTCGACAAACAATGTCGGCAAAGATGCGCAATCAGAGGGCCGTGCAGAGGACCAGAAACTTAGTAAAGAAATCGAATTAGCATTTGAACACATCATCCCTGAGCATCATACTAATCATCTCTCCACCTCTGGCCGAATATCCTTATCTGCTCTAGAGGACGACATCTTCACTAGTTTAAAGGATTTACCTAGGGCCGAATCCGAGGCCGAAGAGATAGGCAGAGAATCTCTTGGCTAATTTTCCAGAAGACCAAATGTAGAGAGGATAGTAGCCAGGAGACAAGCCAGTGGTACTAGAGGGAGCCAAGTAACTCCACCACGCAAGGTTCCTCTAGAAGAAATGGCCCGTGAAACGGTTGTGGCCGAATTAGTCATGAAAGTGCACTAGCCTGAAGCCTTGGGCACTGATCGAATAGGGAAGAAATGACCTGCCGAGATCATTGCCGATTTGTTGGAGACGTCGACTGATAAACAGCCAAGGATGGAGATGCCTTCGACAGATATTTTGTCCGAGACATTTGTTATCCAACCACGGACGAAAAATACGATAGTTCTCACTAGTGGGTCGGCTATCAAAGATCCCGCCATGGTTCTAAGTGCGGCTTCAGTGCTTTCTTTCCCAGCAGACAATGCTGCTTTCCATGCCAAATCGGATGTGGTCTTGATTGCTTTGGTGGCATAGTCGGCCATAATGGTAAGTTCAAAAATAAAAAATAAAATTTCCTTTGCTACGCCGACTAACATGCCTTTGTTTTATTGCTTTTGTTAGGCGGCATGAAGGATTGCCAAAATCGGCCGTCATCAGTACAATATCGTAGAGCAACTCGGCATTCTTAAAGGCCAGCTAGAAGAGGAGAAAAGCAAGGCCATAGCTGCTGTAGCCAATTTGGCTGTAGCGACTACAAAGGCCAAGTCTGAAGCTAGGAAGGCGGAAGAAAAGCAATAAAGGGCCATTGCTGCACAATAAAAAGCGCTACATGCCGACCTGCTCTGTAGAGCCGCTGAAGAAAGGGAAAACTTGATAGATGGCTCTCTAAAGTCAGCTCAAGAAGAAATTTCAAAACTGAAGGCCGAACTCAAGACAGAGAATAAGGCAAAAAAGCTCGCTGAGGCAAATGCGGCCAAATCATTTAATGTTAGGGAGCTTAAGGTGAAAAAGTTGTCTGTGAGATGAAGCCTTGAAGTTCGAGAATCGAGGTTTCAAGCATAGATGGCTCAAAGCTTTAATAGACTCCAAGGTGACTCTCAATCAGCCGATTCCCTACGAGCAGTTGGAAGTCGAACCGCTGGAATCAGACCTAGAGGAGTTGGATTTTTTATCAGCCAATTTCATAATAGATATATTTACCTTTGTTTTTGTTAGCTGTTTATTTTGTTGATTCCGTTATACTGTTTACTTTTTGCACTAGGGCCATTTCAAGTATAAAGTGATGAAAGTACTCGTGCAATTTATTAATGAAAATGCCCATTTTTCTTATGATTGTGTGCATGATTATGCTTTGCGTGGTTAGTGGAAATCCATCGAAACCAAAATGTGCCATATCACTAAACCAAGACTAAGAATTTGAAAACAAAGAGATTAATAAACATTAAAGCAAGTTCATGGGGTCAAGTGGGGCAGCGTTTTAATTCAACCAAATATTGAAACGCTGACCAGATTAATAAATCTACCCTTGCCCTAGTTGACCAATGAGCGTTACCGCCGAATACAATAAAAAAAAGCAAAGCAAGTTCATGGGGTCAAGTGGGGCAGTGTCTTAATTCGGCCAAATATTGAAATGCTGACTAGATTAATAAATTTACCCTTACCCCAGTTGATCACTGAGCATCACCGCTAAATACATAAGGAGGCGGTGGCGACTGCGGGCGCTTCGTAATTATTGCACCCATAATTAATAAGTGGGGTAGCTAGGCGTGTGTGGGGCCTGTGGAATCTTTAAATAGACACTTCTCAGACCTAGCTGACTGTGAAAGAGAAGAGAGCACTACGTCGACCTGAGCAAGTTCATATGTCTAGCAGATTGTTCTTCAATAGTAAAGGCGAAAGAAAGACATTAACAGAACTGGACGTAGAAATGAATTGCGGAGTTGGTGCGAACCCATCTCAACAGGAAATATGGCGTCAGAGGAGTGAGAAAGACGTTGATCCCCCTGTCATTGAAGCAGGTCTCCAAGAGGGAGCGTAGTAGAGAAAACACCAAGGGGAGCGTAGCAACAAGGGAGCTCAAGGATTAGGAATGTACATGCCTTAACGCGAAACGAACCGAGCAGGCCACCATGCCAGCTAAGCTTTTTGATGTTTATTGGAAATAAACCAATGACCGATGCGGATTCAATTATCTGCGATCCGAACATGGCATTGGAGTTTACTTAGCAAATCTTTTCACCCGAAGTGCAATAATCAATGATCGGATGGGGTGATTACGAAATTTTCAGAGAAGGCGTCCATGGGGCAGTCAAAGGACTCTGAAGTTCATATGAAATTGGCATGCGCCTTTGTGCTGCGCAAAGAGAAATTGAACAGAAAGATGGGCATATTCGAAACTTAGAGCGTCGCGCGGAGAAGGCCGACAGTGAGCTGAGAAGAGCCAAGACCGCCGATACACAGTCGGCGGGTGCAATGAACTCGGTCGTAATAGACAAAGTAAACCAACACCTGCTAGATCATGCCATAGCCGATTGGGATACGGCAAGCTTGTTGTTTTGTCCAGAACCCGCCCTATGAGTTAAGGACATAACCGTAGGTAATCCTGTGACTACCTCGACCTCGGACCAAAATAGACATAATTCATCGAGTAAAGGGTCCAAAGCGGAGTAAAAATTTAAAACTTTGTCCACAGTCGTGCTTATATGCACATCAAACAAACCATACTCAAATCGTTAATAACCCACATCAAAAATCTTGTATCACCAAGTTCATTCTGACAAGATCATCCAAAACGAGTCAACCCATGACGGACTATGCGGACATACACAAAGCCCTTGCCAACAAAAAAAAAACATAATTACATAATAAAAGGGCAAGGATGGTCTCATGCGTGAGACACAAGGCTGACTCCCCAAAACTCATGTTGTTCCTGGTAGACTTCATTTGAAATTTGGGTTTGTGCTTCTCTTGGCTCACCTACAAACACATAAATGAGCGTGAGCGATAGCCCAGTGAATAATATCAAATACAAAATATACATAACAATGTAGAACAAAATGCTCCAAACGGCCTTGGGCCCAGTTCATAATTCTATTTAACAGATATATATAACTGTACGAAATTCCAAATCAAATGACTGTAGTTTCAAACATTCTGGCCTTTGGCCCATCTAGATTTCTATCCATGTCAAAACGGCCTTCGGCCCGTTCATTTATGTCAAAACGGCCTTCGGCCCATTCATCCTTGTCAAAACGGCCTTCGGCCCATTTATTCATGTCAAAACGGCCTTCGGCCCACTCGTTTATGTCAAAACGGCCTTTGGCCCACTCATTCATGTCAAAATGGCCTTTGGCCCACTCATTTGTATCAAAACAACCTTTGGTCCATTCATGTGTATCAAAACGACCTTTGGTCCATTCATGTGTATCAAAACGACCTTTGGTCCATTCATGTGTATCAAAACGACCTTTGGTCCATTCATGTGTATCAAAACTAGACTTTCGTCCACAATCCCGTATAGCAACTCATAAAGCTTATAAGGGAATAAACAATTGGACATTCACAAACATTCGAATATCGATATTACTCACAGTGATCGGCTTGTGGATTTGCCCTGGAGCTTGACCCTACACATTTCATGAACACAAAAAGGTCACTAACAGTTCAATCCGTTCTTTAATTCACATATCCCTCTTAGGCTTAATTCACATTTCATTAACTCATTTACAATGCTTAACATATGCCTAAGAGTGCTTACAAGTGAAAGAGAGAACGAAAAATCTGAGAATGTATTTTGAATTTGAAAATAGGGTCCCCTTTCGGCGTAAACTTCCCTTCGGCGGACCCTTAAAACACCGCAAAAGTCCCGGTTGCATGAAAAATACGCTCGAGCGTGAGTTAGGGCGCTCGAGCGGAAGGCCTACCCATAAAAGCTCCCTGCTCGACCATGAAACATCCCGCTCGAGCGAACATCCAACCCTGCAAAAAGTGCTGGGAGCATGATTTTCCTGCTCGAGCGGCCATAAAAAATCTGGGTTTTCCAGATTGAGTTCTTGAGCCCCAATTCAAATTCCAACCATCCAAATATGCATGCAATGGCTCAAATCTCAAATATACACATATTAATATGATACCAATGCAAGATCATGACATTAGGAAGCTCAATCTCTTATATCATTTACATGCATGTTTCAAATTAATCCCAATTCATCACCAACATATCAAATTCTAACATGCAAAGTTTATTCTTTCATGATCTACTCTTGCATGTAAGAAATACACATTATTCACAACTTATTTGGTGAGGAAATGGTCACACACATGGGTTTCCTTCAAACTTCAACATAGATCTCACAAATTAAGCTCAAACATGGAAATCTATAACAATTCTTCACATGCATGCTTCTATTAGCTTGAAATCCAACATACACAACTCAATTCCCTCATATTCAAACTAATTCATGCTCTTGGCCATCTATTAAACTTGAATTCACAAGGTAGTGACTAAAAATGCATGAATTACTCACCAAGGAGCTTAATCTTCACAATCTATGGCAATTCTTGAGATTAACCTCCAAAATTTCCAAGCTTTAGGCCAAATAGCACAATCCTCCCTCTTTCTCTTACTATGGCCGGCCCCCCTCTCACTCTCTCAAATGTCTAACTCAGATTTTGAGTTCAAGAGGGACAAAGGAGGGTGTAATGCTAACATGCAACAAGCCCCACTAATAAATATTTTAATATAAAATATTTTGGCACTTAATTCATCAATTTAATCAGTTTAAATTGACCGGAATCAATTTTCAATTAAATTTCACCGTAAGCTCTAAAACTTATGCCAACCACAATGGCATTATCAATTTCGGGTTTTGTGGCCGATAAGGCCCTCAATTTAATTTCCGAAGCGGATTATTCAAACAGCTATTCCTACGGTGAACAGATAGAATTCTAAAATCACATATATCACATAATGGCACACAAAATCATATCGAAACATATAATCGCATACGTATTAGGGACCAATTAACATAATACAGAACATGGGTATCACAGTCTTCCCCCCTTTAGGAAGTTTGGTCCTCCAAACTTAAGTTACCTTCATCGGAAAACAAATGTGGATAGCGCAGTCGCATATCCTCTTCTTTTTCCCACGTGGCATCCGTCCCATAGTGCTCTTTCCATTCTGCTTTCACCATTGGGATGGATTTGTTCCTCAATTCTTTCACTTGTCGGTCGACAATTCTTTCCGGCCATTTGGCGTATTCCATATTCTCATCAATAGCTATCCGGTGATAATCAATCACATGTAACAGGTCTCGGAGGTAACCCCTCAACATCGACACATGAAACACATTATGGATTTGCTCGAATGCCGGTGGCAAGGCAACTCTGTAGGCAACTGGGCCAAGCCTCTCCAAAATCTGGAACGGCCCAATGTAACGGGGCGACAACTTGCCCTTTTTCCCAAATCTGACTTGGCCTTTCATCAGAGAAACATGAATGAACACATGGTCACCAACCTCATACTCAAGAGGTCTTCTCCGAACATCTGCATAACTCTTTTGTCAGTCCTGAGCTGTTTTGAGCCTTTGACGAACAGTCTTGATTTTCTCAGAAGTGTCATGCACAATTTCTGGCCCAAGCAAAGCTCTATCCCCGACCTTTGTCCAACAAATAGGTGATCTACACCTCCTACCATACAAAGCCTCGTATAGTGCCATACCGATGCTGGAGTGGAAGCTGTTATTATAAGCAAACTTTGCAAGTGGCAAATAGTCTTCCCAACTCCCCTGAAAATCCAAAGCACACATGTGAAGCATATCTTCCAAAGTTTGTATCGTTCGTTCTAACTGTCCATCTGCCTGTGGGTGAAATGCAGTACTGAACCTTAGTTCTGTTCCCATGGCTTCCTGCAAACTCTTCCACAATCTAGAGACAAATTTCGGATCTCTATCCGATACAATAGACACTGGAACTCTGTGTAAACGGATAATCTCATCAACGTAAATGGTAGCCAATCTATAAGCAGTAAATGTAGTTTTGACAGGCAGAAAATGTGCGGATTTAGTTAGTCTATCATCTACAACCCAAACGGAATCCATACCTCGTGAAGTCCGAGGTAGGCCAACAACGAAATCCATAGTCACGTGTTCCCACTTCCATTCAGGAATAGGGAGAGGTTAAAGTAGACCGCCTGGCTGCTGGTGTTCAGCCTTAACTTGCTGACACTGAAGGCACTTGGACACATATTCTGCAATCTCTTTCTTCATTTTAGGTCACTAATAGGTTTGTTTCAAGTCCCGATACATTTTATTGTTACCCGGATGCATAGCAAATACGGACCTGTGGGCCTCATCTAAAACCCTCTTCTTCAGTTTCGGGATATCAGGGACACATATTCGATTATGGAATTTCAACATTTCATTCTCAATACTGAATTCTGCTTTTGGGCTTGCCTCAAAGTCGTCAATCACTTTCTTGAGAAACTCATCCTCTTTCTGTTTCTGCTTAATTTCATCAATAATTGCCGGCTCGGCTATAATAGCGGCTATCAGTCTGCCCTGTTCACATACCACCACTTCAATTTCAGACTTCTCAAAGTCTTGTAAAATCTCCTTCTGTTCTGTAAGCAAACAAGCCATATTCCCTATTGATTTTCTTCTCAAAGCATCAGCCACTGTATTAGCCTTCCCGGGGTGATACTGAATCTCTAGGTCGTAGTCTTTTATCAATTTTAGCCATCTTCTCTGACGCATATTCAACTCTTTCTGTGTGAAGAAGTATTTCAAGCTCTTATGATCCGTGTAGACCTCACACTTTGCCTCATACAAATAATGCCGCCAGATTTTCAAAACGAAAACAATTGCGGCCAATTTTAGGTCATGTGTTGGATAATTCTTCTCATATGGCCTCAACTGTCGAGAGGCGTAAGCAATAACCTTTCTGTTCTGCATTAACACACAACCCAAACCCTTATAAGACGCATCACTGAAAATTACAAAATTTTCCGTACCTAAAAGTAATGTCAAAATCGGTGCAGTAGTCAATCTCGTCTTTAATTCATGAAAGGCTGATTCTCTTTCACTGTTCCACTCAAATGGTTGCCCTTTACGTGTCAATTGGGTAAGAGGCACAGCTAATTTCGAAAAATCCTTCACAGACCTCCTATAGTACCCAACTAAGCCCATGAAGCTACGGACTTCTGTCACATTAGTTGGTGTAGGCCAGTTCACAATTGCCTCTATTTTCTGCGGGTCCACTGAAATTCCTTCCTTGTTGATCACATGCCCTAAGAAAACAATCTCATCCAACCAAAATTCACATTTCTTTAGTTTAGCAAATAATTTTTTTCCCCGAAGTATTTGTAAAACAGTCCTCAAGTGGTGTTCATGCTCAAGTCTATCTTTAGAGTATATCAAAATATCATCGATGAAGACTACAACAAACTCGTCAAGGTAGGTTTTAAAAATTCTATTCATTAGGTCCATAAATGCTGCCGGAGCATTAGTCGCTCCAAATGGCATAACAAGAAACTCAAAATGACCATACCTCGTTCTGAATGCTGTTTTCTCAACATCCTCTGCCTTAACTTTCAGCTGATGATACCCGGATCTCAAATCAATCTTAGAAAACACCTGTGATCCCTGCAACTAGTCAAATAAATCATCAATACGGGGTAGGGGGTATTTGTTCTTTACTGTTACCTTATTCAATTCCTGATAGTTGATGCACAGACACAAGGTACTATCCTTCTTTTTCACAAACAGCACCGGTGCACCCCAAGGCGAAGTGCTAGGTCGGATAAACCCCTTATCAAGCAGGTCTTGTAACTGTTCTTTCAATTCCTTCATTTCAGTAGTAGCCATTCTATAGGGAGTCTTGGAAATAGGCTGGGTGCCTGGCACAGTCTCAACAGTAAACTCTATCTCCCTGTCTACCAATTCCCTTAGTAATTCATTTGGAAACACATCTGGGAATTCTCTAACAATAGGAATATTATTCAATTCAACATTCACAGATTGTTCAGTCAACACATAGCACAGATAACCCCGGCACCCCTTCTTGATCAATTTACATGCTTTCATTGCAGATATCAAATATGGTGGAGGCACTACCCCATTACCCACAAACACAATTTCTTTTTGTTCTGGTGGTTTAAATACAACCCTTTTTGTCACACAATCTATGGTGGCACAATACTTGGTCAACCAATCCATGCCCAAAATCACATCAAAATGTCTAAAGTTCAAGGGCAATAAATCTACATATAAGGTAGCATCCTCAATATGCATGTCACAAAACCGATATATATAGTCACATAACACGGATTCCCCCGATGGAGCGGACACACACAACAAATATGGCAACAACTCTAGGGGTCTTTTTAGTCTAGATGCAAATGTATATGTCACAAATGAGTGGGTTGATCCCGAATCAATTAATACAAAGGCATCCTGATTACATATTGAAATAGTACCTGAGACAACGGCATTGGCATTCTGTGTATCGCCCGGAACAAGTGCAAAAACTCTTTCTTGTCTCATTGTCTCCCCAGTAGTAGCAGATCTCAAAGTATTTCCTGGCTTTGGAACTGATGCAGTTGAACCAGCTGCTAGTTTCCCACTATTTTGATTACATTCTCGAGCTATGTGCCCTTGTTTCCCACATTTGAAACAGGCTCCTGATGCACGGTAACAGACTCCACAGTGCCTTTTGCTACAAATGTTGCACATGGGAGCTGTGTCTTGGGAAGAACTTGAAGTAGTTGAGGAGCCCGTGTTTTGCTTTTTCAAGAATTTCTTCTTCGAAAAGAAGCCTTGCCTTTTATTACCCTTCCATTCTGTTACTGGCTTAGCTTGTCTAGCTATATTAACCTCTGATATGATGGCCCTGTCAAGCACCCCAATGTAAGTTTTCAACTTTAGAATGTTCACCCTCTCTAGGATGTCACTGCGGAGTCCACCTTCAAAGTGTCTTGCCTTCTTATAATCGGTGTCAATAACGTGTGGTGCAAACCTGGCCAACTCAATGAATTTGGCCTCATACTCAGCCACTGTCATGCTATCTTGCTTGAGTTCCATGAATTCGGCTACCTTCCTATCCCAAACACATTGCGGGAAGTACTTGTCATAAAAGATCTTCAAAAAATTTTCCCAATCCACATCCTTATGATTTTCTCGCATCAACATCCACCATCTTCTTGCTTCGTCTTCTAGCATAAAGGTGGCTAGAAGCACTTTCTGAGTCTCTGAACAGGGGAACACTTCAAACAATTTCTCAATGCCGAGGACCCACGCTTCGGCCTTCAACGGATCTAATCCCCCGTGGAATTGCGGTGGTTTCATTTTCTTGAATTCCTTGGTGAGAGATATAATCCGGTCATCATTCTAATTATTTGGCACGGGTGGTGCCTCAGGTGGAGGTGGCGGGTGTGGTTGCTGCCACTGTTGTTGCCACTCCTGTTGCTGTCTCAAAGCTTCTGCCATTTCTTGGATCAATCTTTCCATTCTGTCTATCCTGGCAGTAAAGGACTCCTCTATCTCATCACCTCTAGTTCTCACCATCTGATTAAACTTGCATTACATTTTATACAAAAGGTACAAAAGTATGCATATACTAAGAAACACATGCTTTCAATTAATTTGTAATGCAAGTAGTTCACAACTCATAGCACACAATTACTCAAATCAAAACACTTAAGCATATTCTTGATGCTTCCAAAGTTCATATCAAAAGAGTTAAGCACATTATCAATGCCTCCAAATTCACATTTAACACATGAATGCATCCTAGATCTCATCTAGACGCTTATTGCTCTTTTTGGACAAGTGTGTGAGTCATTAACTCGTGCTCTGATACCACTCTGTTATGACCAGAACCCGCCCCTATGGGTTAAGGACATAACTGGCAGGTAATCCTGTGACTACCTACGGCCTCAGACCAAAACAGACATAATTCATCAGAGTAAAGGGGCCAAACGGAAGTAAAAATTTAAAACTTTGTCCACAGAGCCGTGCTTATAGGCACATCAAACAAACCATACTCAAATACGTTAATAACCCACATCAAAAGTACTGTATCACCAAGTTCATTACAGACAGGATCATCCAAAAACGAGTCAACCCATGACGGACTATGTACAGACATACACAAAGTCCTTGCCAACAAAACAAAACATAAGTACATAATAAAAGGGCAAGGATGGTCTCATGCGTAAGACACAAGGCTGACTCCTCAAAACTCATGTTGTTCCTGGCAGACTTCACTGGGGCTGGGTTTGTGCTTCTCTTGGCTCACCTACAAACACATGAATGAGCGTGAGCGATAGCCCAGTGAATAATATCAAATACAGAATATACATAACAATGTAGAACAACATGTTCCAAACGGCCTTGGGCCCAGTTCATAATTCTATTTAACATATATATATATAACTGTACGAAATTCCAAATCACATGACTGTAGTTTCAAACATTCTGGCCTTTGGCCCATCTAGATTTCCATTCATGTCAAAACGGCCTTCGGCCCATTCATCCTTGTCAAAACGGCCTTCGGCCCATTTATTCATGTCAAAACGGCCTTTGGCCCACTTGTTCATGTCAAAACGGCCTTTGGCCCACTCATTCATGTCAAAACGGCCTTTGGCCCACTCATTCATGTCAAAACGACCTTTGGTCCATTCATGTTTATCAAAACGACCTTTGGTCCATTCATGTTTATCAAAACGACCATTGGTCCATTCATGTTTATCAAAATGACCTTTGGTCCATTCATGTTTATCAAAACGACCTTTGGTCCATTCATGTGTATCAAAACGACCTTTGGTCCATTCATGTGTATCAAAACGACCTTTGGTCCATTCATGTTTATCAAAACGACTTTTGGTCCATTCATGTGTATCAAAACCAGACTTTCGTCCACAATCCATTCTTTAATTCACATATCCCTCTTAGGCTTAATTCACATTTCATTAACGCATTTACAATGCTTAACATATGCCTAAGAGTGCTTACAAGTGAAAGAGAACGGAAAATAGAATACATAATGTATTTTCATAATTTTAGAAAACAGGGTCCCCGCTCGAGCGTAAACTTCCTCACTCGAGCGGACCCTTAAGGCCTGCAAAAGTCCTGGTTGCATGAAAAATACACTCGAGCGTGAGTTAGGGCGCTCGAGCGGAAGGCCTGCCCATAAAAGCTCCCCGCTCGAGCGAACATCCAACCCTGCAAAAAGTGCTGGGAGCACGATTTTCCCGCTCGAGCGGCCATTTCCCCGCTCGAGCGGCCATAAAAAATTTGGGTTTTCCAGATTGAGTTCTTGAGCCCCAATTCAAATTCCAACCATCCAAATATGCATGCAATGGCTCAAATCTCAAATATACACATACTAATATGATACCAATGCAAGATCATGACATTAGGAAGCTCAATCTCTTATATCATTTACATGCATGTTTCAAATTAATCCCAATTCATCACCAACATATCAAATTCTAACATGCAAAGTTTATTCTTTCATGATCTACTCTTGCGTGTAAGAAATACACATTATTCACAACTTATTTGGTGAGGAAATGGTCACACACATGGGTTTCCTTCAAACTTCAACAGATTTCACAAATTAAGCTCAAACATGGAAATCTATAACAATTCTTCACATGCATGCTTCTATTAGCTTGAAATCTAACATACACAACTCAATTCCCTCACATTCAAACTAATTCATGCTCTTGGCCATCTATTAAACTTGAATTCACAAGGTAGTGACTAAAAATGCATGAATTACTCACCAAGGAGCTTAATCTTCACAATCTATGGCAATTCTTGAGCTTAACCTCCAAAATTTCCAAGCTTTAGACCAAATAGCACAATCCTCCCCCTTTCTCTTACTATGGCCGGCCCCCCTCTCACTCTCTCAAATGTCTAACTTAGATTTTGAGTTCAAGAGGGACAAAAGAGGGTGTAATGCTAACATGCAACAAGCCCCACTAATAAATATTTTAATATAAAATATTTTGGCACTTAATTCATCAATTTAATCAGTTTAAATTGGCCGGAATCAATTTTCAATTAAATTTCACCGTAGGCTCTAAAAATTATGCCAACCACATTAGCGTAATCAATTTCGGGTTTTGTGGCCGATAAGGCCCTTAATTTAATTTCCGAAGCGGATTATTCAAACAGATATTCCTACGGTGAATAGATAGAATTCTAAAATCACATATATCACATAATGGCACACAAAATCATATCGAAACATATAATCGCATACGTATTAGGGACCAATTAACATAATACAGAATAGGGGTATCACACATGTTCATAAAATAAGCGATAAGAACACGGGCATATGAAGAAGGCTTTTTTAACAGACGAAAAATCGATATTGAGAAGACCAAAGAAAAGTTTGTGGATGATGTTTGCCAATGCGAGAACCGTGGCTTGAAGCACGGATAGATTAAGGCTTTGTAAGCCGCTGGTATCGACTCGGTGTCTCCATTATACCAAAATTACAAGGTTTCCTTCGAGGCTTATGATGTCGAGAATGAAAAAGAAGGTGTCGATCCGAAGAAGGCCTAAATAACGAGAAACCATGTATTGTACTTTTCTTCTTGCATGATCCATGTATTTGTAACAAGAAACCATGTATTATTGTTTGAAATAAATATTTATTGTGCTCGTTTGATTTATATCTTTGCTAGCTTTGTTAAAACTGCGTGTTTATGGTCCCATGTGAGTCTATTGCATTTAGCTCAATGATGCATCTGTAGAACTGCTTGTTTATTGACCCCTACAACTCCATTATTAGAATCTGCTGATTTCGAAAATTCTTACCTCAAAATCTTGCAGTGGACGCTCCGAATCCGGAGGTTTATTCGGCCAATCATGCTGAGCATGAAAAGTGCTCCGGATTCGGCATCTATGCAATGGCCAAACGTGATCAAGCATGAAGGGCGCTCCAAATTTGGATGCTTATTCGGCCAATCGTGTCAAGCACGAAGGGCGCTCCGAATTTGGAGTCTATGTTTAGCCAATCATGCCGAACACAAAGAGCACTCCGAATTCGGAGTCTTTGTAATGGCCAAATGTGATCAAGCACGAAGGGCGCTCCGAATTCGGAGGCTTTATTCAGCCAATCGTGTCAAGCACGAAGGGCACTTTGAATTCGGAGTCTCTATAATGGCCAAATGTGATCAAGCACAAAGGGCACTCCAGATTCGGAGGTTTTATTCAGCCAATCGTAACAAGCACAAAGGGCGCTCCAGATTCGGAGGCTTATTCAGGTAATCATGTCGAGCACGAAGGGCGCTCCGAATTCGGAGTCTTTGTAATGGCCAAACATGATCAAGCACAAAAGGGTGCTCCGAATTCGGAGGCTTATTCAGCTAATCATGGCAAGCACGAATGGTGCTCTGAATTCAGAGACTTTTATTAATTGGCCATTTGAAATGAGAAGAAAATGATATGAGAAAGGTATACTGTATTGCTGAGTAACTACATAGATGCATACACAGCTGCATAGTAGCAAAAAAAAAAAAAAGAACTAGAACATTGTACAAGTTGGTCTAATGATAAAATTTGCTCAAGTGGGTCAAATTTCAGGGTCAATGCAATTTTCTGCCAGTCATGTCTGAAAGTCAATATGCCCCTGCACCGGCAATTGAATCAATCTGATAGGGGTCGTTCCAGTTGGAGCCTAGTTTTTCATCCGCTAGGTTTTCTGGAGCAGGAAGCACTTTCTTGAGGACCAATTCTCCTAGGGCGTAATGGCGCAGCTGCACGCATTGGTTATATGATTTGGGAAGCTATTGCTGATATCGTGCTATGTATGCAAGAGTTCGATCTTGGCGTTCCTCGATTAAATTCAGGTCTAAGGCTAACATCATGTCATTCTGCCCCGTGTCAAACACCTTTGATCTTAGAGTGGGTAGGCCGATTTTAAGAGGAATGGTGGCTTTTGTCCCAATGGAATTTCTCCAATGGACCACATCGGAGCGGTACGATGAGCCCACAATACACTGGGCAACTCTTCCAGCCACTTACCCTTGGCCTTCTCCAACTGCTTTTTGATTCAGTCCAAGATCACTTTATTTAAGGCCTTAGCCTGACCATTACTTTGTGGATAAGCCAGTGAGGAAAAGTAAGGTCTGATACCATATGTGTCGCACAGCTCCTGATAGATGCCACAGTCAAATTGGGTGCCATTGTCGGATATGAGTGCTCCGGGTATGCCGAATCGAGTTATAATATTTTTTCATATAAAGCGTTTAACATCGACGTCACGGATATGTTCCAGCGATTCTGCCTTGGCCCATTTTGTGAAATAATCTGTTACAACATCAAGAATCACTTATTTCTTAGAGCTCTTGGCAGTGGCCTAATGATGTCCAGGCTTCATTGAGTAAAAGGCCAAGGACTAGTAATGAAATTTAGTTCTTCAGGGGACAGGTGAGTTAAAGAGGAGAACTTTTGGCATCGTTCGCACCTCTTTACGTAATTCTCAGCGTTGGTACGCATGGTCGGCCAATAATATCTCTAAGTGAAATCTCGGTAGGCCAATGAACGCCCTCCAAAATGGGCACCGCAACTGCTTTCATGTATTTCTACCAAGAAATTCTCTACCCTACCTAGATAAACACATTTCAAATATGGCCCTGACAGTGATTTTTTGTAAAGCTTTCCATGGAGATCCAAATAATATCGTAGGGCTTTATTATGTAGCTTATGGGCTTCCTTCTTGTCTATTGGCAACTGTTCAGAGGAAATAAATGTGGCGATGGGGTCCATCCAACTTGGTTTTGAGTCAATGATGTTGATGCAAACAGACTTAGGGGAGCTGAGGCCAATACTTGGCTCTAAGATGAATCCTACTTTAATTGTCCATTTGATTTATGAGTTAATGGCAGAAGCCAGACAAGTAAGGGCATTTGGATAAGTGTTCTGATCTCGGGTTATCTGATTCAGCTTGTGGTGGTCGAACTTTGTGAGTAAAGCACTTGCCGTTTTCATATAAGCTGTCATTCGGTCATTTTTAGCCGCATATTTCCCTTTTAATTGGTTGATGACCAACTTTAAATCATAGAAGACCTGTAATTGTTTAGCGCCTAAGTGAAACGCGTTACGGAGACCGGTTTGCAATGTTTCATATTCAGCCTCATTATTTGACGCATCGAAACCAAGTTTGATTGTCTGTTTAATTATCACCCCTTCGGGCGTTGTCATTTTACTCCTACCCCACTACTATGTTGGTTAGATGATCCATCACAATACATTTGCCAAATGTTCCCGACATACATTCTCCAATCTAGTTGAGGTCGCAAGGCCAGTTGGTCGGATTTGAAGTCGATATGGTATCTTGTAAATTCAGTTACAAAGTCAGCCAACACTTACCCCTTGATGGCTGTTCTGGGTGAAAACTAGAGGTTGTGCTAGCTGAGTTCTAATGCCTATTCGAAACTCGCCTTGACGCTTCCGCGCTGTGGAACACAGCTAGAAGAAGGAAGTCTGTTAGTACCCCAATGGTATGAGCCTGGAAATAGTGCATCAGTTTCTTGGCAGCCACCACAAGAGCCAGGATGAGCTTTTCCAATAGTAGGTATCATGTTTCAGCGTCGACCATTGCTTTTCTTAAATAGTAGATAGGTCGTTGCTCGCCGAGTTCTTCCTTCAGTAACACGGCGCTGACTGCACGATTAAATACTACAAGATACAGGATGAGCGAATCGCCTTGCGATGGGGTTGCCAAGAGTGGTATGGAACGGAGATATGTTTTCAATCCGTCTAGCGCGTCCTGGCACTTGGGGGTCCACTGAAATGCCTTGCCCTACCGAAGTATGTGAAAGAATGGTTGACAACGATCCGAGAAACAGATGATAAACCTGTTGAGGGTTGCGGCCATTCCCATCAACTTCTGAACTTATTTGGTCGACTGAGGTGAACCAGTTCTGTAATGGCCATAATTTGTCTCAGATTGGCCTCTATTCCATGATGATTTACGATATAGCCAAGGTACTTGCCGGATCTGATGCCGAATGTGCACTTCGAGGTGTTGAGTTTCATCTTGTATTTTCGAAGAATGGCAAAAGTAGGCTAGATGGGCATGCTTTTCCTTGGATTTTACCACCATGTCATCGATATAAACTTCCATGGTGCGGCCAAGTTGTTCTTTAAACATAGTGATGACCAGCCTCTGGTATGTTGCCCCCGCATTCTTTAGTCTGAAGGGTATGACCTTGTAGTAATAGATGCCCCTTGGAGTGAGGAATGCGGTTTTCTCCTCGTTCGCTGGATGCATGGCAATTTGGTGGTAATCCTTGTATGCGTCCAAGAAGCTCATGCGTTGGTGATGCATAGTGGCATTCACAAGTTAGTCGATTCTAAGCAGGGGGAAACAATCCTTGGGATAGGCTTTATTCAAGTTCGTGAAGTCCACACAAACACGCTAGGATCCGTTTTTTTTCTTTACAACCACGGTATTAGATAACCACGTGGGATAAGCTACTTCACGGATTGCCCCAGCTTCTAACAGCCTATCAACTTCATCGATGACGGCCGAAGTATGCTCCGCTGCAAACCGACGGCTCCTCTGAATAATGGGTTTGACTTTTGGGTCAAGATTTAAACGGTGTTGGGCCATGCTTGGATCCACCCCCGACATCTCATATGGTCTCCAGGCGAATACATCAACATTGCCGAGTAAGAAGAAAACCAACTCATGACACTTGGCTGGATCTAGAGAAGTGCTGATCATAAAGAACTTGTCAAGTTCCCCATCGATTCTGGCTCGATCGAGATCTTTGGTTGCCTTATCGATGGGGGCCTTTCCAACATCCTCGAGGCTTTCTGGATCCAGAATCTCGATCGAGTTCACTTCCAGCTCTCTTGGCTTTTTTGTCGAGGCGGTGAGATAATATTTCTTCGCCGATTTTTGTGAACCTCAAATTTGCTCGATGTCGTATGTCATTAGAAAGCAAAGTAGCTGATTACGTGCTTGGTATGGACTTCATTGCATGCAACTAGGTTCACCCCATAATAAGATTGTATGGTAACAGGATTTTGATGACCAGAAACTCCACGTCAATTGACTTGGTTCCCGCACGCACTGGTGACATGATCTTGCCCAAAGGGTATTTGAGGTTGGCGTTGAAGCTGAATAGGGGGTATTCGGTCGGTAGTAAATTCAAATTGGTGAAGCCCAACTTAATAAATGTCTCATGATACATTATCTCTGAGGTGCTCCCCTAATCGATCAAAACTCGTTCCACGGCAAATCTATTTACATGTAACTCGACGACAAGAGCATCTATAGACGCGCCCGGGAATCAGGCTTTGCTGCTACAGTTAAGACTCAAATGTCACGGTTCTGAATCTAATCCCACAAAGTGCAATGCAAGACTGATAAATCACCAAAGAGTCCAAATCCGGCAAATCGTTTTGGAAAACTAATTTTTGTAAAGAAGTGCCAAACATGGACTGCTTTGCTAGATACAGAGTCGCCACCTAAATATTTTATTTTAGGAAATTTAGGAAACCCTGACTCGTGCCTAAGGTCACGTGTTCGTCATCACCAAAGTTACCTCGGCTCGGGAACTTGGGTACGATTGGGGAAGGTCATCTATGAGCACCCCTGCTCGCCCGATCAAAGATCGGCCTGTACTAAGCATGATATCTAGTTTTTGAAAACACATGTATTCTTATTCCGGTTAATTAGCTAAAATTACTATGTGATGCGCACAGCAAAACAAGTATAGACTAGATCGCCTAACTTGGAACAAAGCATCGCATATCCGTTTGTTTGGAAATGGCTTTGAATTTGCTACTCGCAAGTAGGCTAAAACACGGATTTTGATGAATTATTCCAATTCAAGCAATCCAACCTTCACCCACAGGCATTCAGGCAGTTAAACACTTAAGCAGTTAGCCTCATGGTAAGCATGCTTTCATGGCAATCATAACACACATGCAGTATGCTAAAGCATAAAAGCTTACCTAGTACTTCGAGCCAAAACAAAGAACTAGTTAGTAATCGATGCATGATCCTAATTCATGTTAAGATGGCTAATGCAACACATACAAAATGCAACTAGAAATAGGCTCGGCTATTTTAAGATGGCATATGAGATGCGATAATTGATACATGTATTCAACTTGGTATCGAAGTACAATGCGGTTAGTATGATGCGCTAAGTCCGGTGCATGCAATGTAGATGAATGATGCAAACATGCAAACATAAGCATGCTAGACAGATGAGTGGATGCAAACACGCAAAGCATAAGTCTGCTAATTAAAGAATGACCTAAAACTAACCAACGAAAGCAGGTAAGCAAAAAGGAGAAAGAAATGGAGGTTGGAAGACATGCACACACTCACGCACACTTATTACAAAATTGGTCCTCTCGACGGAGGGTCCGAATGAATAATACATGCCAACCAATTAACTAACTAACAAGCTAATTAATTATTACACGACCGAATTGAATAACTAGCTACAACTAATTATTACAAAACTTAATTAATTAACAAATTAATTAACTACAAATGAAAAGCAATAAATAAAGCTGCTCCAACTCTATTCACAGAAGTGAAAGGGTATGCATGCTCGCGCTCGGTTTCTCACCTTGACACACCTTCCGGTTGCTCTCTTGGAGACTCTGTCTGCAGGGTGTCCTCAAAGAACTCCTGCTGAACCTTACCAAAACCAGTCTAGAGAAGTGCATCAGTGGCCTGCCGGCCATTTGAAGCCACTGCCGACCACCTGCCGGCCAAGGATGGTGTGCTGCCGGCCAAGGATGAAGAGGTGTCAGCCATCTGTAGGGCACTGCCGGCCACTGATGTGCTGGGACACCAAGCTGCAGCAGAGCACAAAATAGAGAAAATGGAGGGTCTCCCAAGGACATGTACGCACTATGCCACCCCATATCACCTCGAAACATCAAAGGAGAGGCATAGTCGGATCCAAGACCATCAATCACGCATCCCGATGCATGATGGCCAAAGATCCAACTTGTGCAAATCAATGTGAAATGAATGCACAAATAAATACATAAATGCCTAGAACTCTATCATGGATAGTCAAGAGCATCGGCGACCGAGAATTGAGACACGTTTCATCACTTGAAGTATGAAACGCCCCTCATTTCTCGTGCTCAGATTAACTCTTTAATCTAAACGACAATGCAAAGCAAGCATGGCAAACATGCAATATGACTTAAACATGCAATGTAATAATCCGAGCATGCAACAGGCATATAAGCATGATGCGAGGTAACAACCTTGAACAACATGATAAAATGCAACATGAACATATAGACATGCAACAATATGTAGAGATGGAGCAAGCATACAACAATATGCTAGTCAAGCATGCAACAACATGCAAAGGAGATGGACTTACACCAAAATGGACAGCTCTCAAATAGGTCCAAATCAGTGGCCAAAAGTGATGAATTGATAGTATGAAAAGCATGAAATGGCGAGACAAACATGCATGCCAATTGGCTCAAGGATTAAGACACAATGATGCAACTTAAGGACACTTAAAGAGTAATAAGCATGGATATGTGACAACACCCTAAGCTCTAAAATCTCATGCAAATTGATGCCAAATCAACTCAACAATGCAAGTATGGCTTGTTAGGATGCTCAAAGCTCAAAATAAGTAAAGGGACTTAAGCCATGGCCATACAAAACAAGCCCCAAAGGGCCAAGGGGACCTAAAATAGTCCCAAGGCAGGTCCAAACAAGACCAAAAAACAAGCTCGAAGCTAGCCAACACGAGCTAGAACTCAAGTCCGAAAACAAGGAGCATGCAAGGCTATAAATGAGGTAATGCACTACACCTATTGAAACCAAACATGGCACGACTTGGATAAAATAAAACAGAGTTACATCATGGTATAATAAGACCAAAAATGCACTGAAATGATGAGCCAAGGGCTTAGGCTTAATGGCATGCACAAAAGTTCATTCTTGAGGCATAAAGAGCCAAGGCTCCAAGGCATTAAAGGCATGGAAAATGCAAGTGTATGGCCACATTTCATGGATTGAAATAGCACTTAGAATGATGGCAAAGCATGCAAACATCACATGTATGGCATGGTAGGGGTCTCAAAACCCAAGACTAGCCTAAGCATTTATAATATAGCTATACAAAGCATGAGTGATATGGCCATGGCAGCCCAAAAAAGTCCTAGGACAGCCTAAAACAAGGACAAAATCATACTGGAGCAAAGCCAAAACATGCTAGGATGATGAGTCAAAACATCATGCACATGAAGCTAGTAAGTAAGATTTGTTCTACAAGTATATGGACCATGCAAAGGATGACCAAACCCACTTTAGACAGAGTCATGACATGGCAAAAAATCACCAAAAATATGCTGAAATGGGCTCGACATAAGCTAGAATGACATGTCAAAGCATGAAGCATGTGAAGCTAGTTTAAGGGATTTACACTACAAGTGTAAGATGCATGCATGGAGTGACAAAACCAACCCAAAAAAAATCTAAGGCATGGTAAAAAATCACCAAAAACCTACTGAAATGGAGCCAACACATGCAAGAAAAACATGCTACTTTGTAAGGTTATGAATGGGATTACACTACACATACAAGATGCATGCAAAATATGACCAAACCAGCCATGGAGAGACTTAAGGTAGGTCCTAAACATCACAAAAAATGGCCTGAACCAAGCCTCAAAAATACATAGAGGCATGCTCCTTTGGAAGGCCAAAAATGCAAGCAAACAAGAACACAAAGAGAGGGGGCCACCCCCTCTGATTTGAGGCCTCAAAACCTCATGCCTACCATTGAAAATCCACTGGATTTCAGTGGTTAGAAGGCCAAACCAAGGCTAGCTCGGAGGCCTTAAGGCATGGCTCAAAACAAGGCCAACAAGAGGGTTCAAGACCCTCAACAGCCAAAAGACCTTAAACAACCACCAAAATCACTTAAATACAAGACTCTTTTCAGTTGAAAGTACGGCCTAAATCAAAATGCAAGGATGGCCAAAATGAGGTACAAGAAAGTGCTAAAAATGGGAAGAAACTTACCCTTGAAGAACCACTTCGAGACCAGCAACTTTAGGGGCCAAGAACTCACTTTCAGAGCTCAAGAAGTCC
Organism: Camellia lanceoleosa; assembly: GCA_025200525.1. Taxonomy (NCBI): domain Eukaryota; kingdom Viridiplantae; phylum Streptophyta; class Magnoliopsida; order Ericales; family Theaceae; genus Camellia; species Camellia lanceoleosa. The sequence continues at coordinate 49,584,718 of CM045767.1, forward strand.
TCCCAAGAACCTCAACTCAAAGGTGGTGGTGTATCTCTAAGTGTTGTAGTGTAAAAGTGCAAGGAAAATGGACTTCAAGGCACAAATATATAACAAAATATATATATAGAAAGAGAGATATATTTCTTCTCCAAAGAGTTGAACCTCTGCTAAGGAGAGAGGCTCTCTCCTTATATAGGAGAAAAGCAATGCAAAGCTTCTTCAAGAAGCTTGGCGAGAGCTTCATCCCTCCATACACGTGTATGGAGGGCAGATAAAAGGATTCCAGCTGGCTCAAAATATTTGGAGTAAAACCAGCTGAGACAGGGGGGATGCCGGCCATCAATGATAGTTAGCAGTGGCTCACTGATGGCCAGCAGGCTTCATCAGTGGCCGGCAACAACAAAACCATGGCCGGCAGTGCACCAGGAGAAAAGTGCAAAAAGGACCGAGTCAAGGTCCAAAAATGGGGTAGAAAAGATACAGGGTCTGGAAAGCTTAAACCTGTGACGTTCCGCCGCAAAAGTCGAATGCCCGACGAGCAATCAAACTCGTGTCCGAATGTACCTGCAAGCACAACCAAGTCTTGAGAACGGTCAAAAATGGGGTGTCTACAGCATCCTCATGAGAGAGAGTCACCCCTTCAAGATCGGCGTTGTTGAAGCTAATCTTACCAGTCTCTTGAGGCTGTTTTGGCTGATATAAATGGCTTGGATGGTCAGGGTTGCAGCTGAATTGTATGTACTTGATTTGGCAACGGAAGACTATATATCATGTGAATCACGCTTAGTGGAGGTGAGTCCAGGCAAAGAGCGACCGTGTTTGGTGGATTGCCCTTGCGGACATGCTGTGCCAGTCAACCATCTTGTACCAATTTCTCGAGATGGCCTTTCAGCGCATAGCATCTATCAATCTCATGGCCATGGTCCTTGTGGTATTTACACCACCTATCCCTCCGTCTTGTGTTAGGGGGCCCAATCATCTTGGATGACCATTTAAAGAACGATAGATGTTGGATTTTGGACAGGATCTTGCTGATTGGCTCGGCTAGCTCCGTATACTTCTTGTCTGAACGTCTGGGGCGTCTGTTATCCACTTGATATTGCTCGTTCGAATGGCGTGAGGACTGCTCATTTGATCGGCGCGAATCCCGCCGATTGTCTCGCTTTGCTTGGCCCCTCGACTCAGGGCTTTTTGGTGGTGTAGCACTTATCGGCTGTATTAGGCCGAGTGGTGCCATTTTCATGACTTTTTGCTTGGCTTTGACGTGGAGGGAATCATCCTCTACCTTGCAATACTCCTCAACTTTCTTCATTAGCGCCCAAACTATTTTGGGAGGTCGTCTAGTCAACAAACTTCTGAGTGGACTGTCAGGGCGTAACCCCATTTTAAAGGCAGTGATGGCCATGGAATCATTACAGGCATCGTCGACCAGGTTAAAACATTCCCAGTAACACACTGAGTATTCACGAGGGGTCTTTTGTGGTTTGATTTGAATTGCCCAGAACGAGTCAGCTTGCTTTGGTTGGATCTCGTTGGTAATGAATCTTGCTTGAATGATTTTTGGAGCTGATGGAAACTTTTCACTGAGGCAACCTCCAGTTTATAATACCATCTAACGGTCAATGGTCCCAGGCTACTCGGAAACATTTGGCACATGAGTGCTTCATCATCAACATGTAATGTCATTGCTTGCTTGTAATGACAAATGTGATATGTAGGATCTAATTTTCCATCTGTCACGACCCAAACCCGCCCTTATAGGTTTAGCGTCGTAACCGGCTAGTAATCTGTGATTACCAAAGGCTTGCTTAACGATAATGACAATAATACAATATAAAGGGGTTGGCGGAAGCCAATCAATAATAAGATAATATCCAATGAACTGTAAGGACCTAAATGGAAATAAACTTTCATGTACATAGCCATATCCATAACCATTTATGCCCATAAACACATATGTAGAAGGCAAAATACAAGTGAGGGAATTAATCCCATCATCAAAAACAGTATAAACAAAAGTCTTAAAACATTTTTTACACTTAGCGAAATCAAAAGGGTGAATTTGAGCCATCCAAAAAGCCTTGACACATGCTAGTTCAGAACCTCGCAATGAGGCACAATAGCTAGCTTGACAAGACAAGGGTTCGGGTCAACGTCTCTAGTTTTGATCCGATGCTTGGCCACCTACATATATATAATAAACTGTGAGCTAAAGCCCGGTGAATAATAGATGTGTAAAGAGGTTAAGAATGGTGTCCTTATAGTTTTTGAAACCATTGATTATCGATAGAACATTTTCACTCAATATCTTTTGTCAATCAATCGTTCAATCGTTCAATTCAATCAGTTTATGTTCATATAGGTCATACATAGTACATCCAATAGTAACAATACAATAGGTTTTAAAGATCGAACAATCAATTGATGGCCATCAAACTGTGAAGCCCTTGAAAAATGTATTCTCTTTAAAAACCCTTATGTTTGAATTATTTCCTTAAAGCCCCTCAGTTTCGTGAATTATTTCGAATCTTGTCGGTTAGTTTTTTATTTTTTTATTTTTATCGAAACAGGAATATCCTAGCCGAATTAGGTTCCTTAGCCTAATTTAATTTAATTCTACATAAGTAAGGTTCCAATACATGAGTTTAATTCCAAACCTTCACCTCTTTATTTAAATTCAAGAATTGCCCCAAAACTAGTACATGTACTTTTATACTATAGGTACCATCAAATCAATTTGAGATCTATGTATATATACATTGGGAAATGTGTCCATAGTACCTAAATTGAATAAAAAAAATTTCCCATCTCCCTTCCCCATGGCCGGCCAACCTAGGAGAATGTGAGGGGCCCATTTTCAAGAATTGTAATTATGATATTCTAAAAACCCTAGCACCTAGTACCCCTAAATCTAGGATTGTGTTCCCAACACTAGTTTCATTCCAACTAGAGACCAACTAGATATTGTCTAATCCCATGATTAAGTTCCCTAATCACTCCCTATTCCATTAGACTCCAAGTAAATCCAAACTTTTCAATCCAATTCCAACTAGTAGGCCTTTATGTCTTTTTACACCAAAATTGCCTATAAATACAACCACCCCCTAGCATGGAAAACACAAACAACACACATTCACACACATTCGGCCTAGAGGAGAGAAAGGAGAGCAAGAGAGAAGTCTTGAGAGGGAGAGGAAGGAAGAAGAGAGCAATTTTGTTCAAGCCTAGCAAGTAAGCCACAACACAACCCTCTCTTTCATTTTTCTTTTTCAAATACATGCTCTTAAGGGTTCTAAACATTGTTTTCAGATGTGTTATTAATGATTTACGTGTGTTAAAAATGATAAGAGTTGAGCCATGATTCTACCTCTCTTGTAGTTTCCCTCATTTCGGTACAAAACTATCTTTTTCATATCGATCTCTCAAACTTTCCAAAGGCACACCTTTAAGCAAATTTTCTGATTTAATATATGTTATTTAGCATGTTTTCATCACAAAAGAAATGAAAATTTTCCATTAGTGGATCTCTTTTCTCACAAATCTTCTTGTTTTAGGTATTGTGCCTTAAGAATCTATTTTCACAGCCAACTTTCAAAATTTCTAGAAAAATGTAGAAAATTATTCTGGACCTTTTTTTTATGTCAAAATCTTCCTTAAGAGTTATCTTTCAACTAAAATTGGTTTCATTGAAAAACAGTGAGCAAAAGAAAATCAAATTTTCGTAACGGTCGACGAATTTGGACAGCACTGGAGTGTTTCTTAAATAACTAAAAATCTAGAAAAGCTATCCCATTTCCGAAATATGTTCTGGAAACTAGATTAAATGCTCTATGAACCATAGGAAGGCCAAGTCCGGTAAAAATCTAAAATAGCCCTTTTTATTCTAATCCTTAAGTGATATTGAATCTGGAAATTCTGTTGTGCATGGGTGTTTTATGTTCTTGTGTTCATGAAAGTGCTTATTAACTTATGATCATGTCTTGGCATGATATTGTATGTGTTATGGTTATGTTCCTATCTTCTTCATCTTAATGATGCATGCTTATGTGAATATTATTATCTTGTTAAGTTGGTCTAACCTTGATTTAAAACATTTAACTCTACAGAAACTTAATTGGGATGGTATTGGGTTTTGGATCACTTGAGTAATGAAAAGATGATAATATGTGATGTATGGATTGTTAGGATGTGTTCCCTATTTAAAAATCTTGCGCAAGTGGTTTTTGGAACCCTTGAATGGATTGATTGTATTCGGACCCTAGGTGGTTTGGTGTGAGGAGGGATTTGGGAAAAGCCCATTATTACCGTCTCTTTTGAGGTCCTGCGGTTGGCGCTACGCGGTACATAACCGTTGGTAGGCCTCCGAGGTAAGGTCTGCAACAAAACAGCAAAAGAGGGGGCATACCGAATAATCCACATCCGATTCTTGTGGTTAGGAGAACGAAGTCTCTTTAGGGGATTTCTAGTTTACTAACATCTAATCTTGTAACCCTTTATTTATTTAGTTGAATATCATGCTTTACTACTTGTTGTCATATTTGTAATTGTGTATTAGACTAGGGAAAAAGGGACAGGGTGTGTGTGCATTTACTGGGCATTCAAAGCTCACGGCGTATCATGCCAGGTGCCAAAGAGGAGCTTATAGCTGGAGACGATGAGCCTGAAACCTTCGAAGACTTTTGGCTATCTTAGGAAAGTTAGAAATTTCCCTTTTGATATTTTGTAAGGCTCATATGAAGATTTAAATTTTCTTTTTGAGATGTAATGTAATGGAACAAGCTTTTGAAATTAAGGATGTTTGTGGTTGTTATGTACTTATATTCTATATATATATGTATGAACCTTATCGTTGCTTATGAGACCTTGTGTCAATACCTTTTAAGATCTGTCAAAAGGGTAGTGCGCTGCCTAAGAAAGCTGGACTTAGAAAAGAGGCTAATTTGACTCCTCCAGCAATCTGGGATCTTACTTGGTTATTGACCATAGGACTCATTAGTGACTCTCCCTTGATTGTAACCATTAGTGTGGATTCGGGGCGTCACACAAACAATAGACAATAGTTCTAAGGATTGGAACTGACAGAAATCTCTGTAACAATAACAATATCAATAACAAAGACAATAACAATACGCTATTGATACCACGAATACAATTCAAAACAGGATCTTCATTCAATCGATAAAAGTAACCATTCATAAACAATATAATTTATCATTTAGAAAATAAATACAATTTGAACATATCTTTACAACATTGTTACTCACAGTGGGCTTCTTGATACACGTACTATTTGTTCGGCGTCCAACCTAAACAAAAAAAATTTAAGCACAACAACTCAATGACATTCATATCACTAGCCAATTCTATTTAATTCGGTTGTTACTTATTCAATAGCTACTCATCTTTACTAATTCGGTTCTAATTTTTCATTTATTCAATCTAATGCACTCGTGAGATGCAAATGATCATGAAAACACTTTAAAACCATACAAACAGAGGCCTGGAATGTGGAAAAGAGAAGCGAAAAACAAAAACCGAATTACCCTAACTGCCACACGTGCGGGGGTCTTTGCCGCACATGCGGGGCCACCTCCGCACTTGCCTCTCGCACCTGCAATTTAAGCAGAATGCTCCTCAAATTTGCCTTATTTTTTGCACGTGCAGGGTCCTAGGCCGCACGTGCGGCGATGCTATACAGCTAGTCCGAAAACTGCTCTGTTTAGGCAGTACATTTCTTTGCAAATTTAAGCTCATTTTCATGCAATTCACCTTCAAAAACTTAACTCAACACTTTGAATGAAACATATTTGGTTTGAAACAAAATTCAAGACTTCAATTTAAAACTCAAATCCGTGTAAAGGTTTAAATTCTTAAACTTTAATACAAACTCATTAACTATACAAATTGAGCTCCAAGTTTTGAATTCATGGAGCTTCCTTTATAGTTCTCAAAACTCATGCAAGAAACCAAATGTAAAAAGAAGGTTTTTATGGAATTATGCCATGCAAGGTGAAATTAAGAGTGAATTCCTTCTTTTCTTCTATATATCTACTTGCATGTCTTAATTCTAGGTAATATGAGTAAAACCTTAATTTGATCATCAATTCTCATAATTTAACCTTGAATCTTAGAAGATGATGCATGTATAAGTCTCTATATCATGAATTTAAAAAGAAAATCTTACCTTGCTTTGATAATTAGGAAGAATTCAAGACAATTCTCTACCTTCTTCCTAAGTTCTTCACATCTCCTTCCTCTCTTCTCTTCTTACTCTATGTTGAACTCTCCAAAAACTCTCCCTCTCTCTCTCTCTCTCTACGTGTATACACCCAAGCTCACCAAGGTCCACTACTCTACTCTCTTAACTATCTTCTACTAAATTAATCAAGAATTGTCCCTTATATGAGTTAGGTTTTAAGTTTCTATTAATATTCTAATTAAATTAACCAAGGCTAATAAATCAATTCTAATTAAATTAAATTAATCCATATCACAATATTATATCAATAACACTAAATTAAATTATACGAATGTAGATTAGGCTCTAATTCCTATCTAATTTTCTTAATTCTAACTTGTTAAAATTAACAAATTAGACAGGTTTAATATTTACTCTAACCTATCTGTCTACAATAACACACTTCAAGTAATCACATGGTATAACATTAACACTTCAGAACATATAATTACATACATAATTAGTAGTAAGCACATAATCAATTTCATTAATTTGTATTAATTTGCTTAATTAAGAAGGTGGTTATCACTCCATCATACAAAGTGAACATCGGTGCTTTAAACTTTTTAGGCAAAGCAGTCCTTGCGATGCGTCGTATGAAAGGATCATGTTTATCTTCTTTATCTAAGTCATCATCTCCTTCCCCTCACCTGTGCCGCATATATAGACTTCCCTCAGATGAGCTGAACACGTCAACTCGTCCCTTTTTCCTGGGTTCCTGAGATGATAAGTCGAAGGTACTGGTACTGTCGTATTTCTGATGTCGACGCCATAGAGTTTCCTTCCTCTTTCCCTGGCAACCGACCCCGGTCATGGTGTGGTACGGTTTGTTGGGGCTTTGCTAACTTCACAGCCAATTCCTTGTGTAGACACTCGTTATCTGCCGCTATATCTTCCAGACATTGCTCATTTCACTTTGCTTGGTCCATTATCATCTGTATGGTTTCCTGTATCGAGGTCGAAGGCAAGGATGAAGCTAGTGAATCAAAGTTCAAAGCTCTTCGTGCGGTGATATTCAGACCAAACATGGTTCTTGGTGTAACATCATCCGCCACAAGCAGAGGATCATCTGTTGTTGTGTTTGCCATGGACAAGCTTGAATATTTCCACAGACTGCGCCAATTGTGGTGATGGGGTTTGGAAATACTCTCTGATCCAAACAAAATTCCTTGATCCTTGAATTGATACTTGAAATGGGAACAAACACTCTGATCGGGGATACTGGAATCAACACTCTGACGAGCAAGTTAGTATTCTCTTAAGTTTTCTTTTATCACAAGTTATCACCTTTTTTCACATACCTCCACTTTGGCTGATGCTCCTCTTTTTTATATTGTTCTCCAGGGGCCCACTCTCTTATTATGGACACTCCACCCTCATAGCTGAGCCTCCAGGCATTCCACTGGACTTGTGGCCAATTCTGCCCGTAAGCTAGGTGCTATTTGGCCACGGCTCTGTTCAAGTGGACCCAGTCACAAGCCGAATCATATTCACCCATCTCGGCAATCCTGTTTTGAGGGTAAAGCCTAATTTAAACCAACTTATATACGGCTCATTTTGAACTCGGCCCCCACAGTAATGTACCTCCACCTCCTGATTCTATGCTACCATGGTTTCCATACTACTACAAAAAGCCTTTTCACCAGTCCAATCAGTCATCATCATCTACATCTCTTTGACGATTGACGGTCGTGATCCATTTCCTTGATTTTTTTTCTCTTTTTTGCATTTTTCTTTTTTAGTAAGAATATATATATTTTTTTAATGTCAACAAGATATTATGTTGTATGAGAATTAATGTTACAAATATAAAAATAAATTTCTTGTACATAAAATTTATTGAGAATGATCTTTTTTTTTTTTTTTAAGCGAAAACACTTATTGTTGTGGCCATAATTATAAAAATGTTATTGTCATATCATTTTGTATAGATTTTTTAACCAAATTTTATTTTGTGAATTCTATTTTAACTAGAAATGAACCTGGTATTATGGTTAGACAATATAGCGGAAGGAGGCACTATTGTTTTTAGAAAAATGCTTGAGAGTATTTACTACAACATATAAGAGTTTTAGAGACCAAATATTTTGGTCTCTAAAAGTGAAAATTTTGTTACAAAAGATATTTATAGACCAATTTCTATGGTTATGTAGATAGTTGCTAAAAGGTCGTCCCGAAAAGTCAAAAATAAGATTTTTAGCGACAAAATTTTAAAAATGTCACTAATAAATAGACTTTTAAGGACAAAATAATTTGGTCACAAAATGGTTTATTTTTTGAGAAAAAAAAATTGGTCCCAAAAGGATAATAATTCATCACTAATGTCTAATTTTCGTTGCTAAAAATATAATAACGACACTTTTCGTAACAAAAATATTTGGTCCTCAAAAAATAATTTTGTCCTTAAATTTTGATTCATAAAACCTTAATTTTTTGTAATGTATATTAAAAAAATTTAATTTCACTTACAATGGTATGACACGACATGCTATAAGATAATTTTAATTTCTAATAAACGCATCTCAACTTCTTTACCACGTTATTGTGATGAATTTAAAATTATGAGTATCTAGACTTTTGTGATGTTTTTATTGCAAAGAGAGGTGAAAACTTAGTGATGAAGTTAGAGACATAAGTTTGTTGAAAATGATGATGGCACCAACAGTTCTTTGTTTATTAATGTAGATAGCATTTTCCATTTTTGTCTTAAATTGATTAGTTTTCAAAGCATTTGGTTGTCACATAAACTGTGCGGATGAGTATAGCCTATTTTAAGAGTTAGTGTTTTGAAATCAAATGATGAAATCATTTGTTTGGATGATTATTTGAATCATTATGGCATGTGAAGCGGAGTCATGATAAGAATTATTACAAAGGAATTGTACCAAAAAAAAACAAAAAAAAAAAATTCCAAATAAAATACAAGTTTTCCGTTGTTTAAAATTTGCTATAACTCAAATTTTTTTAAAAATAATATATATATTTTAGATCTTATTTTTTTTATCAACATTACATAAAGAGGTATATATATGTTGAAGAGACCAAGCCCAATTCTTCTCCATATAGCTTTAGCATGATAATAATACCAAGTCACCAATTTTTTTTTTATACTATTTATGTCGCTTGTAATTGATATAAAACATGAAAACTGAGGCCCTTAAACCAAAATAATAAGGCAAGTCTAATGGACTAATGCATGACGAAAAAATTATAATGAAGTAAAATCAAAAGTGTAAAGATTAAATTATTCAAGTTAATATTACGAAGAATAAAGTGAAATTTTGCTCAAACTAAAAGATCCATTAGTTTAATTTACCCTAAATCCTTTTTATATTCGTAATTAATCTCATAACAAAAGAAAAAACCATTTAAAATTATTTTTTTTTTTAAAAAAAGAAAAAAGAAAAAAGATTTATGATGGGCTAAAGCCTATGCTAAGGTAAAATGGGTGTTTCTCATTGATGTAATGGTTTTGCAAATAGTTCCATTAACTGGATAGTGCAATGTGTAGGTTTTTTAGCCAACTGTTGTCTTTCATCTCTTGGTTGGGTGTTTCTCATTGATGTGATGGTTTTGCAAATAGTTCCATTAACTCGATAGTGCAATGTGTGGTCGTAGGGTTTTTAGCCGGCTGTTGTGTTTCATCTTTTGGTTTTGCAGATATAAAATTTTGGTGCAAGGTTGGCATGATTTTGAACACACAAAAGACCAACACAGACTCCCTAGTTTAGGATTCTACTGTAGGCAGAATGAATAAGATAGAGATCTTTAAACGTTTCTTTAATTTTACTCATAATGATTTGATAAGTTACATAATGATTTTTGATTTATTTATCACAAATTTAATTATGTATAACTTAATTCTCTTGTCATATCATTGTAGGCAAATTGTGAGTCTCTAACATTGTTTGGAATATGAGTTGATTTTTTGATTATTTTAGCCTGAAGCTAAAATAACTTCGTTTGGAATGAGCTTTTTAACTTTATTTTACTTTTGTTAGAGAAAAAATACAATGATTATAATTTAAATGTGATAATTTCTAACTTGAGGCTAAAAAGCCTATTTTATCCTTTTATAACTAAAATAATTCTAACTTCACCCAAATCCACATGCCAAACGACCACATAATAAACTCCATGTATTTATGCAATGGAAAACCGTACTTGTTTTGTCAAATTTATCAAAATAACCAACTATTTTTTATAGAAGTACACACTAAAGATTTTTCTACAATGCACAAACATCAATGATTAGCAGTTTACATTTAATACATAAGTAATTTGGTGCAATTGAAATCTTTGCAAATTTTGCATAGAATGGGTAAGCAAGAATTTTCCGTAGCAAGGGTAGCAAGAAAGAACTGCAATTTGCAAAAACTCCTTGAAACACAAGCCACCATTATTCTCTATTGACTATATAACTTGCAGTGGTAAGTAACACACTGTTTACACTAGAATGTAACTAAAATAATGGACATAGAAGCGATTTTCGTTGATTGCAATAATTTGTCATGAGAAATAACTTTACAACCATGCTATTGGTAAAGCAGACCGCGACTGTGAATATTCACCTCACATAATTAAAATCAGCCACATATCTCATTTGAGTGGTACGCCAATACACATCTTGTTATGTTCCCCATAGATGCGTATGTTTCCAGTTTTTGTATGAAGAAGAGAATGGATGTGTTTAGGAAGCAACACCAACAGCTAAATGAACTCCTCTCTCCACTTCCACCATTTCCACTTCCACTTTATGCTTTCCCTCAGGCCTCTTGCCTTTTGGCACCTTGCTACACCCTGATACTCTATGTTTCTGCAAATTCATATCAGTTTCCTTTGTGTGCTCTTTAATGCCAGTTACCTCACTGTTGATTTCATCTCGTGGAGGATGGACCTTGTCGGTTAATGGACTCTGAGATGAAGCACCGCTTTCAGAGGGCACTGATGTCAGACTGTTGTTGGTTGCTGCTGAAGCGTGAGGCGGATCACATGTTTTTACAGTTTTTTCAGTGTTGAAAGGGTCTTGGTCATTTGTCACCTTTGAATAAGATGGAGATCTTGCAGAAGATCCGCCCACTGGAGTTGACTTACTTCTTAGTTTACTGGACTTGGTGTTACTTGACACAACCTGCAATAGAAATAGATAAAGCTGTAGACATCAGATTTGCGTTCGTTTACTTGATACTCCCATCTTTGAAAACATAAGAAAACATTTTTATCTTTATTTTTTTGGCTCCTTTAAAAAAAAAAAAAATAGAGAGCAACCAGCTTAAAACTATGCAAGGCACTAAATAATGCCCCTACGAAAGACACTTCCATTTAGACCAACAAAGGTATAAAATATCTTCCCGTTGAAATCAACTACTAGAAACAGTATTCAGAATCAGAAGCTATAGCCACAATGTCACAAGAGCACAGACAGATTATTTAACTCCAAAATAAAGATCTTGAGCTCGTTGTGTCCTGTCACCCATAATAAATATGAGATATCAGGTGGTTCAAAAAAAATTAATAAATAAATTGAATATTGGTCAGTAAGAGAACAGCATTTGGTCTGATCATAGAACACAAGCGATTTCAATTCAATTCATGACAACAAAAAGCAAACAACCTTGTCAACTTTCTAAAATGGTGTACTATCTTTCTGTCCCCATTAGCTTTCTTAATGGTTCTACGTATTTTTGCTGCAAAATTTCACCCTTTTAAATGTAAAAATGTTTCTTTTTTTGTTTCTTTGCAGAACTTCCTAGTTAAAGTTTTCATTTGGAAAGTGAGAGAAAAAAATCAATCCATGAATATACACTAGGAAGGTTATGATCCCACAATTGACTTTGTAGAAAATGAAAAATAAAAAATCTTAATACAGTTGCAATAAAACTAAAACCAAATATCAAACAATTGCAATATGATTCCATAATAACTTGATGCTGTAAGCATCAAGCGTTTGCTGTATTTTAGAGTAAGCAAACTATTAGTAAGAAAAAAGATTGATGAAACAAAAACCTTAAGACCTGATAATATATACTACTTTTAGTTTGATATGTCTAGGGATACATTAGTTCATATAACCTCTGAAAATCTGTAATTACAGTTGAAAATTTTAAAATCCCGGAAATATTAATTTGTGATTATGTATCAATTTTAACCAGTAAATAGTAATCCCAATCAAACAATCTAAGACAAATCGACACAACGATTTTACGTGAAAAAACCACAATTGGAGCGCCTCCAATTGTAATAAAAAAAAACCACAGGCAAAAGCCACAAAACAATCTACTAAGACGACACAAAGGAATTACACAAATATACTCTCAATTACCTAGTGAATCCACGCCCGAATCAAACCGACACCTATGTGTCTCTTCAAGCCCCATCTTTGCCTCGGAATTGTCTTGCCCAACGTTGAATTCACAACGCCGATGTCGAATTCACAACGATGAACCACTCAGGAATCTACCAAAGCTTCAAGCCCAAATTCCCCAGAATCCACCGAAGAACAACTTTCAATTTTGTGAATAAAACAAACTAAACAAATCCTTTGATATAATCCACTCAATTCATAATTAAACTCTCACAGATATCAAAGAAAAAAACAAAGAAGCTCCAGATGAAAACCCTAATACTTAAGAAAAAGATCTGGAAGTCGTAATCCTAAAATCTAATAGAACTGCATATTTATAGAAAATAGGGCCGCGATTGTCTCTTGAGCGAAGGAATGCTCGCTCGAGCGAGGAGACTAAAACGCGTGTTTTTCCAAGTGTCTCGCTCAAGCCACCAAAGTGTCGCTCAAGCGAGAAAAGCATATTCTCAGTATTTTTACAGTCAGTGAAAACTTCTAGGACCAAAAATTCTTCGCTCGAGTGCACATTCCTTCGCTCGAGCGAACAAACAACTTTGATTGCATTTTTGCATTAAGCTCGATTCCCAACATAGTCAGCAAAGTGGCAAACATGATAGGATTAAGATCACAAGCTCCTCTGCATAGGCACAATTCGGGTTGGATTCGCATCTAAATACTCATAGCCTCACTTCAATAAAAGATTGAATAAAATTACACTAGAAGGAGTTTTGTCAAACAGGATTGCCAATAATAAAAATCTAACAGTGAAAGGGTATGTTGAGGGATTTGGGAGGAAGGAGGAAGGAGGAACGAGAAAGGGAGAAAGAAGATTGCATATGTAACCACTTGTCTCATATTGATAATTGAATAGATTAAAGTGAAGCACAATTTAATCCAAGAAGCATATGAATATAAACTTCTGTATGTACTTACTGTTGAGCCTAATTTCTAATTTCAAAAATTCAGGTCCTCTATGCATAGCCCTATTTTCTTCAAGTGAAAAACTTTTCTAGAGAAAGAAAGAAAGAAAAAAGTACAGCATAAAAAACTACTCCCAAGTCTATCTGGGATATATTATTCTACAATTGTTTCGTGTTAGAATCATCATAAAATTAAATGAACATCTATGAAGCATTGATGCTTCAAAATGGGTGCCATGTCCGTGTTGGCCACGTATAGGATACCAACACTCCGAGGACACAACAGGCCAAGTGGTGTGTTAATTTTTTTAATTATTATTTTTTTTGCAAGACACTTTGGGGCATAGTTGTCAAATCGAAATTCGTATTGTGAATTGAAATGGCTTGGTACTGAATCGCAAAGCGAATCGAATCATGAATCGTAAAGATTCGGTTATTTTTTCTAAATTACTTAAAAACATAAATCTACACATTTAGATATTAAATATATCTTATGAATATGAAATATTTATACTTAAATCAATGAAAATGTTATTTTGAATGATAATCACGTAGTTTAATAGGTAAGAAGTTAACAAAGGTTCCTATATAAGATTATCATCTTACTTTTTTTTTTCTTTTTTTTAATTTTAAATTTTTTATATATAGATATTTCTTATCAACCGTCATTAATAAAGATAATAACCAAATAGACAAAATCAATTTCCAAATAACAATAATTAACAACGATATTGATATTTGGACAATAAGCATACATAAGTACCAGTGAGCAAATAATAAGAAAGAATTATTTAGAATCTTTTATTTTAAAACCTAAAATATTTTAAAAGGTATAACTAACCTCATACATGTAACATTCAATTATATTCAATTTAATAAAATAACAATAAATAATTCCTAGTGTAACTTTAATCTTAATCTTTAGAGAATATATTATGATTTTTTAAAGGGGAAAAAAAAAAAAAAAGGAAGAAAGGTTAAAAATATATTGAGTTGAGTCTGACTGAATCTGATTGGATCTTATTAAAAGCTCCATACATATATTGGTTATTTTAGTATTAAACGCTATTACAAGTCGTATTATGTCATTTTCACTAAAAAGATAGAGAAAAGAAGAGTCGAAAATATGTTAGACACAACAATTTTAAAAATTGCATGAATCATAAAAAGTAAATCGAATTGAGAATTGATTGTGAATTGTACGATTTACTAGAGATTCACTTCCAAAATAAATTCACCCATAGATTCGTATCGATTTTACAAAAATGGTGAATCAAATCATGAATCGAATCGCGAATCGTAAGATTCTAATAAAAGAGCTTTGAGGACAAGCATGTCCTGTGTTTGGACATGCCTCAGAAATTTATTTTTATAATATAAGAAAGATAATTTGGGATCAAAGTAAAATATATGAAAATCGAGAGGAAAGTGAAAATAAAAAAAAATAAAAAATACAACCACACAACATTAATACCTCTTATATCTCTGTGCTCTAAATTTATATTCATATATATATATAGCAAAAATAAAAAATGAAAATTCCATACTCGATGTGTCGTGTTTGTATCTGTGTCCGTATCCATACTTCTTAGATGAAAGTCATTAGGAAAAAATTAGAAATATTTTTTAAAGATTAAATTAGCATGGAAATAAATGGAACTGTAATTATGAACTTTTCAGTCTCTCCGGATATGAGAAGAGAGCATGCAAAAAGTCAGTGTTGCAGAATTATTACATACCTTGTTATTATCTGAGTCACGTTGTACAGGTTCATGATAAAAAGAAGGCATGGGTGTTGCTTTGAATTTAAGGCTTTTCCGAAATTGTTTAATCTCAGCTTCAGTCTTTTCCTGCAGATACAGTAATTTCCCATCAAAGCAACTTCAAATTATTCTTAATGCAAACAAGTAGTCAATATATATCATTTGATTCAATGTGACTTATGTTATTTTTCCAACGACTTATCATAGTTTGGTTGCATTCCTAGTATATTTGCTAGACTATTTGACAAACAGAAATTAAAGAAACGTTCCCAATCTGAGGCATCATAGCAACTTGACATTGATACAAAATCAGCTTATTCACTGAATTTTGTTTAGTCACAAATAACAAAATATTTATGTACCAGTTTTTTTGCTTGGATTTGATTCAACTCAGCTTCCTTAGCTTGCATTTTTTCCTCCATCTTCATGTAAAACTAAAATAAATGAAAACCATATAAATAAGCCACATAAACCTGATTCTATTTTTATTCTGTTCAAATACCTGAAGAATAAATAAAATTAGCATGCTATCCTTGCCTCTTTCCTCCTTTCTGCTCGTTCATCACATTTGAAATGTAGCCCTGGTGAGCTCTGTTTTGTGCCTGGTTTAGTTGAATTCTCAGCTTGCTTGGGCCTGCATAAATAAAAATAGCTGACCATCAGACCTCCAAAAGTCAAAACGTCTATGTAATGAAGCATTGCATACAACGTAGCTCATAAACCTGTATTCTGTTTGCCGTGCTTTAGGGATAACCTTCTTTGAGGCAAAGGGCTTAGGTTCAATAACCCTTTTAGTGTTTAACTCCTTTTCACTGCTAAAAGAGAAGCATCTTTAAGTTCTGTACCCATGGAAGATATGAATTTAATTTATACATAAATTAAAAAGGAATAAATACCTCCTGTTATCCTGAATTACTTGTAACTTATAATTTTTAGAATCCTGTGAATACCAGCCAATAACCATGAGCGAAGAAAAATATTTTAAAACAAGGAAACCTTACTTCAAATATCAATAGAATAAAAACTAAAAAATGCATAACTAACGTATTAAAATGATTAAGTGCTCGTATTAACATCCTTGTTATCCAACCACTAGTATAGTATTTTCAATGGCATGCTACAAACCAATACTTGCCTCTGGTTTTGAAGTTCTGTGTACTGATCGTGTCATTAGAGCAGCTGTTTGTGATGAATGTTTTTCTGCTTTTATAGTCCTTGAAACTTCTCTACCTGTTCTAATAGGTTTCTTTGCAGGGTCTTTAGATGGATCACTTGAAATTCTTCTCTGAACCCGAGTAACATTGACTGGAGATTTTGACTTAGGCTTCATAAGTTTGCTTCCCAATTGGGCCCCCACCTAGAGTCAGGAGATCAAGCAGTGTATGTCACAGGAGAAGTACATGGGGCAAAATATAATATCCCATTCAAGAAATACAGAACAACCGTTTTTGACAAACAAATAAATATAGAAAGAAAGAAAGATTTGCTACCATAATCACAAGCTACCACACAAACCTTGGGAGAAGACTCTAGTTGGTGTTCTGAACTAGCACTACCATCTTTCATGGTGGTGTGATTATTAGTAGACAGATGTATATCTCTACATGTCAAATCCACATTTATAACTTCATCATTAAGGTTCTCTCTTACTTCATTTCCTGGTTCATCATCAATAGCAGGTAAGCTTTGAGTTTGAGGTTGAGTTTGATGTGCTTCCCCAGTGTTAACAAGTCCAGAAACACTTTGCACAACACTGGAAACATTGAGAGCAGGTTCAAACTGGGGTTCAACATATGAAGCTCCAATGTCTTCTTTATCCAATTCCATCACTTCACTGTCTCCATCATATTCTGAACCATCAGAACTCCTGTCATATTGTACAGATTGGCTACCCTCATTAATGTGCTCAAATTCTTCTCTGTAACCCGTATTCTCTGTGGTGTCATTTTCACTAGTTTGGTGCTCGATACCAGTTTGGCACTCAGATGAACTTTGGCTCAGAAGTGCCTTTCTTTTAAAGTGAGCTTCAAAATAAGCCTTCTTCTCAGTAACTGAACCTGGTTTTGAATATTTCTCCACCTCTTCAAGATACCTGTTGTGTGAGAAGGATGACCGCCTTTCCCACGATAAGGATTCAGCTTCAAACCTTCCAAATGAGATTGATCCAGAATGTAATGAATCTGCCTGCCCATTCTTAGGATAACCATTGTTAGAAAGACTTAGAGCACAACCAAGACACTATAGTTGAAGACCATATCAGTTTAATTTATTTATCAGTCATATTTGCATTGATGTAAAATATATGTAGAAACAACTGCAAGAACCGTCACTATGTGTGCTTTTGTCATGAGTCAACTGAGACATAATAGTTTATCAAAATAAATAAACTGCAAGGTTTCAAAATTTCATTTAATTTAATTAAAGATGTCAAGGATTATACAAAAATAATACTAACAAAAAAATAATGCCCATGGTTAATGGTGTCCTAATCATTAGCAATTGTACCAAAAACAAGCCAGAATTTTTCATAAAAATAAATAAACTGCAAGATGTCAAATATTCATCTAATTTAATTAAAGATGTCATGGATTATACAAAAATAATACCAACAAAAAAAAAATAATAATGCCCATCGTTAATGGTGTCCTAATCATTAGCAATTGTACCAAAAACATGCCAGGAAAAATATATATATATATTCTCCACAGAAAGTTTTTCTTGGAATCAACTTTCCATCTTGGCTACTTATCAAAGAAAATATAAAAATTCCAATCCTGGCTGAGCATATAGCTCTTAATAGCGTAATGGAAAATATGACAATTGGCACTTTATGGGCCTATTAATTGATAAATATGGAGAGAGTGATTTTTATGAAGGTTTATGGAAGTATGCTAAAGTTCAAAGCTTCGGCCAGTATCTAACTCTAGAGAATTGAATAAACTAAAAGCTAGATGTGACCAGTTACCATTGCCACACCCAAACTATGAAAAAATAATTATTTTCAATCTCCCTTGGGGCACTTTATTGTTAAGAACACATGGAGAGGGCCATTAACACCAATTCAATGGACTCATTTACCATATGGCCTTATAAACCAATTTCATGGTATTTGCATATAGCATGGCTGGCTATTAAAAGAAGGTTGACTACTGAAAATTGGTTAATCACTAAATGTGTTCTAGCTCAAATTAATTTTTTTTCCCCAAAGGCAAGTTGAATCTCTTGATCAAGCTAGTGTTTTAGTTGAATCTTGTGACCATCTATTCATTGATGTATGACAACAAGAGTTATTCAACTGTTATTCAGCTCACAATGGAACATGGGATTAAGTTGTTGAATGATTGAGTAGGAAGCAAAAAAGGAATTCCTTCCTAAACATATTGCTCCAAATGATAGTAAGGATATTTGTTCAAGGTTTTCTGGAAGTCAAAATATCAAAGGCAAAACTACTATCCATTGACTTTTGATGTATCCTCAAAACGTTCTGTTAGAAGTACTGGTCAGTCTGGAGTAATTATTGTTCTAATATAGATCTGCATTAGTCTGAAACTATGGGCCCACGTTAAAAAGCCGTGTATTTTGCGCCGCTTAAAATCGTAAACTCCATTGTTTTAAACCAATCAAAATTTGTACTTTGTTCACATACTTTGATAATATGTTAACAAAATCGGACTCTAGATCTGCACGTGAGGTCTTCGTTAGACATCTTTGTTATATAGATTGTTTTGTAAAGAGTATTCGTTGCTTATTTCAAAGGATATGATCTGGGACTGGATGTTTCTTCTTATTTTTTTGCATCAATAAAATTTCTTTTTATACAGAAATAAATAAATAATAAAAATAAAAATGCACTCATAGCACAGAACATGATATCAATTGTAGAAATAGAATCAATGCCTCACATCCAATCCAAATAAAAAAAGCACTCATAGCACAGAACATGATATCAATTGTAGAAATAAAATCAATGCCTCACATCTAATCCAATATCAATAAAAATTGCAGAAGTAATAAATAAAATAGATGCATCAGTGTCTTAAAACATGGATATATATACATTGATCTTTTAAAGTAAAGTTGATTTGAGAAAGAACATGAAATCACACACACACACACACACACACACACACAAAAAAGAGCGGATCAT
The DNA here is from genome assembly GCA_025200525.1 of Camellia lanceoleosa. Taxonomy (NCBI): domain Eukaryota; kingdom Viridiplantae; phylum Streptophyta; class Magnoliopsida; order Ericales; family Theaceae; genus Camellia; species Camellia lanceoleosa. The sequence continues at coordinate 49,604,111 of CM045767.1, forward strand.
TGAGTAGAGAGTGACGAGTACGAAAATGTAGATCATTCATCATTTCCAAATCACAGTAAAGATCGTAAAAATTGCGTAAAAAAATAAATGTGATTTAGTATACCTGAAAGCTAAAACTAAAAGGTTCTTCGATTTCACCAGCCATGAACAGACAACTCGAGAGCTTCAATCGCACATTCCTCAATTATCTGCAACAAATCAACATTCCAGACCACCCACTCAAACACACGATCAATCACCAAAAACACTTCTCCAAACAAATGAAACCACAAAACTTCTAACCAATTAGCAGCACATCATCAACAACTCCATTGTAGCCTCCATCACACAACACTGCTATAAATCATCCAGAGAGAAAGAGAGAGAGAAAGTTACAGAGATCAGGCGCGAAGTTCAACAATGTGTGGAAAGGAATCAAAACCAAACGTTAAGTAGCGGAGACTCCAAAAATCAACAAAATCTAGAGAGAGAGATTGGTTTTGCAAGTCTTCTTTGCTTGGAACTTGGGAGATGAGAGAGAGAGAGAGAGAGAGACTGGTAGCGAGTTGTTTTGTGATCAGATGCTTAAAAAGGTGCATCGATCACCATGGTCTGTTCCCCCTTTTTGTCTTCTTCTGCTGACCCCACAATTCCCTCTTTGTTTTTCGTCCATATCAGCCGTTGGATCATAGTCGTTGGAATAGATCGTACGGCTCAGGATTTTAAGTGGTCGCTGGGGACAAACATTGGACTTAGAGGTTCGATCACCTGTGGGCTCGCCTTTGCTTTAAAACGACTGCGTGCAATGAACATACGTATAAAAAGGCAAAATGAAGTTTTGTTTATTTGTTTATTTTATTTTATTTTTTTTGGGAAATGAAGATCTATCAAAAAGAGAACTGTGAAATTCATGTTATCGGCCCACCAATCATAACAAAAAGTGGGCCCAAATTATTGGCAACTTCTTTGTTCATTGGTGGAACAGGGAGGTGTGATGATGGGCGAAAGAGTTTGGTTGTTCTGCTCTTGGGAATCACAATTGAACTTTAGGATATTCCTTATGCATTTTTTTTTATTTGTTACTGTTAAATGTTATGTAATTTTTTAATAAAATTATATTAATTTATAATTCTAAAATAAATTTATTAATCAAACAAGGTAAGCTAATGCATAATAAATAATACATAAACAAGGTTAGTTAATGATTAAATTGACAAATTTTTAAAATTAAAAGGAGTTGAAAATAATAATTTCAAGTATAAAAAAATATAAATGCATAATAAATAATTAGCCACTCCAAATCCTCATATGAGTGGTATATATGGAAGGGAAACTTTGTTATGCCGCTCCCACAAAGGTTAGCTAATGTTTTAGAATATTAAATATTTTCTCACGAGGATGTGAAAAATTATCGCATGTTTAAGAGTAATTATTATACAGTTTCGAAATATGACATTATTTATATGATATTTTAAATTAATAACTTAACAAAAAATTTTGCAATTGGTACATGTTGATTCATTTTATTTGGTAGTTGAAAAAAAATTTAAAAAAAAAAACACTCAGAGCATGTTTGATGTGATAAAATAAGTTAGAATGAAGTGCCCATTCTAATTTTGTGTTCATTTTCTTTTGTTTGGCATGCCATATCTAAGTGAGAATAGACATCTCATCAGAATGAATATTCCAACAAAAATGTGAGAATGACCATTCATTCCTCAACTTAAAAATAGATATTACATTCCATCATGGAATCACCATTTGTTCATTGGTGGAACAGGGAGGTGTGATGATGGGCGAAAGAGTTTGGTTGTTCTGCTCTTGGGAATCACATAGTAGATTGAACTTTAGGATATTCCTTATGCATTTTTTTTTATTTGTTACTGTTAAATGTTACGTAATTTTTTAATAAAATTATATTAATTTATAATTCTAAAATAAATTTATTAATCAAACAAGGTAAGCTAATGCATAATAAATAATACATAAACAAGGTTAGTTAATGATTAAATTGACAAATTTTTAAAATTAAAAGGAGTTGAAAATAATAATTTCAAGTATAAAAAAATATAAATGCATAATAAATAATTAGCCACTCCAAATCCTCATATGAGTGGTATATATGGAAGGGAAACTTTGTTATGCCGCTCCCACAAAGGTTAGCTAATGTTTTAGAATATTAAATATTTTCTCACGAGGATGTGAAAAATTATCGCATGTTTAAGAGTAATTATTATACAGTTTCGAAATATGACATTATTTATATGATATTTTAAATTAATAACTTAACAAAAAATTTTGCAATTGGTACATGTTGATTCATTTTTATTTGGTAGTTGAAAAAAAAATTTAAAAAAAAAAAAAAACACTCAGAGCATGTTTGATGTGATAAAATAAGTTAGAATGAAGTGCCCATTCTAATTTTGTGTTCATTTTCTTTTGTTTGGCATGCCATATCTAAGTGAGAATAGACATCTCATCAGAATGAATATTCCAACAAAAATGTGAGAATGACCATTCATTCCTCAACTTAAAAAATAGATATTACATTCCATCATGGAATCACCATAATTTTTTATTTTTTTTTACACAAAAATAAAAAATATTATCATTTAGCTACCACTGTCTTTCCCTTCTACTACTGTTGGGCTTTTTGACTTTTGAAGGTTATTATTATAATTTTAAGCGTGTCAGCAAGGATCAATCAGTCCTTACAGAAAATAAATTGCTAACCAATTATCAAATGATTGTATTTTAGTTCTTTCAGCCTCAATAAAGAGAACTTTTACTGGTGATTTTGTTTAGGAGAATTAAGCAAACAACGATTAAATGAAGAACAATTATAACATTTCATTAAGTAAAAATGAAAGACTTACAATGATTTAATTCAGTCTCGTAGAGGTTCACAACAACAAATTACTTGAAATTACTCCTACAAACGAAGTGCAGTGCAGGAATTTGAAATACAGAAATGTAAAGAACAAGAAATATAAAACTTGAAGGAAAATAAAGTTGAATAAAACTGATTTTTTGGATCTAACTCTGGGTTTCTTTTTGGGACCTTCTCTGCTATTTATAATTCTCAATGACAACCGTCAAAATGCGTTTCTAACCGTTGAACCATCCCTCCATGATCGCTGATCATGTTTCCTTACAGTTAGCTCCACTACGCCATTTCTGCAGTTAGGCTTTTCTCTTGATTTTGAATTTAAATATATGAGTAACCATTAAAGCCACGTCATTTTGTATCTCTTTACTGATCCAGTACTATGTAGATCTACAATAACCAATACTAACTGCCATGTGTATAATTACGATTGAAGATTTGAATTGTTTCCCCGTATTGCCCTCATCCTACCACGTGTTGAACTGTGATTGGCCTATACAAAATATGTAGCCAATATTACCTCCCGCACTAATATACCCAATACTTTGTGATATTAGTAGATCAAGGTATTTTATCCACGTCTTAGAACGTGCATGGGTTTTGCATCTTCAAAAATGCAACCATCATTCATCAATGAACATTTGCATTAAATTCTCTTCTATCCTTTGAACTTTCTCACTATCTCAGTATTCGAAAAGACTAGTTCAGCTTTCATGGCCAAGCAGACTTTTCCTTACCTCGATCAAGCATATGAAGAGTTGTTTGATAATGTTGTTCGTCCTCGAAATAATCTTCATGCATTGATTAGCCACTTTTACCCACCTTCCTATATTCAAGTCATGGAAGCTTTTGCAAATTATCAACCTTTGGATTACGAACCTTTTGTCCACAATTCTTCCTAAAATTTTGCAAACATGGATATTGGATGCTCTTCTTCTGACCCAAAACCTTCTGTATGGGATGAGGCTATAGTTTCTTCTTCTTCTGGTTAGAGAAGCTAGCCAGAACCTGAGGAGTCCAAGTTAAGAGAGCGAATCAATCATCATTTTATCGAATTTGTTGATCCTCTAACTTTCCCTCCCTTTGCTTGGAGTTCAGTGGTTTACCCATATGTACCCATCGACCATCGACGCCGTTTGGAAGACAACTTACCCGTAGCATGGTACACGTCTTCCATGCCTACGAAGATAGTACAAGCCACCCGTCATCCAGAAGACGCTCAAGGATATTGCCCGTCATTCTTAGCCCAAAAAGCAAAACTTTGCTCTTCTGACTAGCTCAATATCGTCAACAACCCTTAATTTCCTCCCTCTTTCGAGATGGAAGCTCCTGCACCTCTTCTCCCACAAAATCCTCACTGGATGGAGGAATTGAGAATTACTCTCATTGAGGACCAGTTTCTCCCCTCCTATAACCCTTCATCTCTCCCTACTAAATATCAGCGACAACAAGCCCAACTTCTGCTTACGACATTTTCTCAGTTTCTCTTCAATGTTCTTGAGGATGATGTTCCTCTCAAGAACTTTCGATGGGCTTGTGATGTTATGACCCGGGGTCATGTCCTCAACCCTATCGCCCAAGCAGAGCTCCAAATGTTTTTAGACCAACTCTCACTGCTTCTTCATTGGCATCACATTTTTGTGGCCACCACTCGATCTTTGGATCAAATCTCAGCCCATCAAGTTCATACTCGGTATGAAGTAGAGAACCTCATCAATGAATATGATGATTTCAAGAATAAAAACTCAGCATACTGGGATAGCTTGGACATGGATGAGATAGAACAAGGGTTAAAAGAAACAGAGTTTGAAATAAAGGTTGAAAAACTTTTTTATCAAGTAAGAGCATATCAACTCCAATAGCCTAGCTTGGAGAAGATAGAGGATAGAATAAAGAAGGAACATAAGTTCATTGACCATAGTTAGAACAAGTTCCACGACCTTGTCATTTATTCTATTCCTTATTTTTATGAACTTGAATATGTAGCCAAGGAAAGCTTTTGATGTAATTGCTTTTGTCTTAATAAAGCTAAGATGTTTTCTCTTTATTTAGCATGGTCTGATTTTACCACGTTTGTCAAAAACAAACAAACTTAGGGCTTCGAATTCAACAATTTCATCATTCGAATCTTGATTCGATCATCCCCAATGAAATACTGGAAACCCAATTTGAAAACCCAATTTGAACTTTTCCAACTTATGGAGTGTAATTGACAACTTTGTCGATTTTCTTTCAAAATCAGAACTTTGAATTCACTAATTTTGCCCTTCGAAACTTGATTTGATCATATCCAATTCCTCAACATATGGTTACTACAATTGAATAATTTCAAATCAACTAATTTTGCTTCGAACAAACAGTCTATACCTGGGCGTTCTTGCACCCTTAGGTGGGGAATGTGCTTCGAAGTTGACTTCCTGTTTTCGAAGTTGTTTGTTACTGATTTTGCCGCCAAAACTTGGCTTCGAAGCCAAAAATCTGATTTCGAAGCCAACATTAGTATTTGAGATACATTTCCCTCCCAAATTATCACCATTGAGGGGAACCTTTTGTATCCATATTGTTAACACTTCTTTATGAATTTAACTCACTTAAAACGATTGGGTATATTTTCAGACGCAAAGTCTTTAAAACCCTTTTTACTTTATGCTTTGAATCCACTCGTTTGCCTAACACACAAACCCTTTATCTCTACTGACCTTCCTTTTCTTACTGGTCGTTACCAATGGAGTCTTCTTCCTTGAAAGCACCAACTGGCGAACGTATAAGCCCAACAATGGCTTTGAAAAGATGTATTGAGGAAGAAATTGCTAAATTTAAAGCTGGCGGATCGAGTGCCATAGACGGACGCCTCTTTGTTCCTCGTCACAGCGAAAAACAAGAATATGTCCTAGGCCCTATCTTTCGAGAGGTTCCCGCCCAACTTCCCGCTTTGTACCCTCATTTGGAGGACCACTTTCTTCTCTATGAAGGAGGCTTGATTGGGGAAATTAGAGGATGAACCGACCTCATCGTTGTTAGCCAACATTGAGGGTTGAGTGGGAGGAGTGGTATGACAGGGTTGTGCTTGCAGGAGAATGGGACCTACAAGAGCTCTGTGTTCTCGATACCCTTTGTCTTTCCAGGTTTATCATTCCTGAAGACCCTTTTTTGATTCCTGCCACTCTTTGTTTTTGGAATATGGCCTTTAACTTTTTTCAGTTTCGGTGTGGTATGATGGCTCCCACTGTTCTTGATATCTGCCATCTCTTAGGGCTTTCATCACTCGATACTCCCTTTACACCCAGCTATCCAGACCTTTCGGTTAAATTTTCTCTTCCACCTTTGAATTTTTCCTTTCATAACTCCGTAAAGGCTAAGAACAAAGATGAGGGCCCTGTGTGTGATCGAGAACTCTTCTCTTTTATTTTATATTGGTTGTGTAAATCTCTCTTTTGTACATTTTCTCAACGAATCAAGCCTGAGTTTGTCCCACTTGCAAAGGCCCTTGTTTTGAAGAAGCGAATAGCCTTGGCCCCTTATCTTTTAGGCCATGTCTATAGAGCATATGTAAGAAACCTCCTGATATCAACCAAGGAGGTCCCCTCTGGGTGCTTCAATTCTGGCTCTTTGCATACTTCACTGATTTACATCCCAAGTGCTTGAAGTTCTTAGTTCAAGACCCTAGCATTTACGGAGAAAAGTATGCTAGAATTGCCCTTTATCCTGCTTCTTTCGCCTACTATCTTACTTTTTTTCACCAACTTCTTGTTTTCCTAGCTGCCACCTTCTTTTATCCCTTCGATGCCAATAAAGGACCGACTTGGCTAAGGATATTCTTGGCTGATAGACAGTGTTCCATCCTATCGCACAAAGATATGTGAGCCTCTATTTTGTTGCCAAGGGAACTTTTTATTGGTGCTTTAAACCCCTCGAGCTTATAAGTGCATATCTAAGGTATACTGTCCCTCCCAGTTTGCCAGGCAATTTGGGCTTACCCAAGGAATTCCCATTCCACTCTGCAGTCTCTCGAATATCCATCTTACAGCCAGAGACCTAAGAGTACCCAAATTTAAACTAGATGAGGCAACATTTAAACTGTTGAAAGATTTGAGTGAGTTTAAATTTACCCACCTTCCTTCCCTTTGGTTTAGTTTTAAAAAGATTTCAAAATTGGTGGACATCCAATATAGAAGTGCATCTAGCAATACATTCTCATGATTTACTAATAGGGCTAGGTGTGCCTTCTAAGGCTAAACCCAAAGAAACTGGGACCATCCCCTCTCTTTTTACAGCTACCAAGACTATTCCTGCAGTCTCACTCCCTTCTTCTAGAGTTATCAGAGCTGCTTTGAAAAAGGGTATGCATTTTTGGGTTTCCTTTCTTTCAGAATTTTCTGTTTGTTTTCTTCATATTCATACTACTTGGTTTGTTTTCTTCATGTTCGTACTACTTGGTGTAGGGTCTCCACAAGAAGAATCTCCCAAAAGAGCTGAAGCTCTGGCTGTTCTCAAAGACAAACACCAGCAAAGAAAGAAAAGAAAACTAATACTCACTCTTGAAGAGTCTGAGTCTCAGATTGAAGAGAAAGAGACAGAAAAAGAGCAGGAAATACCACTGCAGAGAAAAAAGAGAAAGAAGATAACTGTCTCTCCTTTTGACTTGGTCGAAGACCCCTACTCACGAAGCAGCTGCCAAAACAGTGGAAAAAGAACACTCTAAAGAAATAATTGTTTTCCAGAGAGCTGAAAAAAGGCAATAGCAGCAACTACTAAAGGATGAAGCTGTTGCTGCTGATACAATCCAAAGGGAAACTGCGAGAAGGCAACACACTGCTGAGTATTATTCCCTTCGTAGTTCTCTCATCATTGCCACCATTTCTGAAACTAGTAATTTCCTTTCGTGTCTCCACTTTCCTTTCTCAAATTCTTAATATTGAGACTTAACATTACTTTATATTTCTTCTTTTGCAGCAACAACTACTCTGTCTTCTCCTTCAACAAGGACTCCTTCAGTTTCATCTGAAGTTGAAAGACCTCAAAATGTGGAGCCAATTCAAATAATACTCCTACTCCCTGGTCCTACATTTTTCATACCTTTCTTGAGGCAAAGTATTCATGCATCCCTATCTTTGGGCTTAACTCCATACTTTCCTCATCTATCTTTCAACTCTACTCAATTTGCGCTCACTTTCTGATGTTCCTTCCTCTTCTGAGGAGATTCTAGCTATTACTTCACCTATTACTTCATCTCTAGTAATAGTTGATTCCCGTAGAGAAGACACTGGTAGCTCACCAATTCCTTGTCCATTATCTCTACCTAGCTTCAGTCCCTCTTCTCTTGACCTACTAGTAGCTAAGACTATAGATACAGGTAGGGATACTTCATTTTCTCCTCCTATCCATATGCAGCCATCTCTTCCTCATATCAAAGCCCTTTCTGTGCCAACCATATCAACAGAAGAAGTGGACATTTTTGAAGCTAGACTAGCTAGCCTTTTTGATGTATCTTCCACCACTTCAACAACTAACAATGAAACGAAGCCATTGTCCTAGCTGATTCTCTCTTAGAAATTTTTGAGTGCTCTTTCTCCACTAATAAGACTTCCCTGCCTTCATTAGACTTAGATAGCTATTTGGAGTTATTGACATTCTTCTCAAGGATCCTCTTCGAAGCCTTACAAAGGCCTATAATCAAGAATGACTTCCTTCAATGCTACAAAGTTGTTGAGCAATCCAACATGACTATTTCAAGTCATTATCTCAGGCGATAGCCATCATTGACTTTTACATCAACATCTGCCATGTCACCAAGGCTACAAAAAAGAAATTGCTGAGAGATCAGAGTTTTGTTTCCAAAATACATACTGAAGTGTCAGAATTGAAAGAGTAACATTCCTTTGTCTCCCAATTTCGAGCTCAACTATTGGAGAAGAAAGCTCAGCTTGAAAAAGAGTTATCAGCAGTTAACCAAACTTTAGATCGAACTGCCACCAAGCTGCAAATCACTAACCAGGGACTGGTTGATTGAAAGCAGGAGATGGCTACAGTCATTCAGTTATTCCCATTTCTTAAGAGTAGAGAGTCTATTATAAAGGAACAATTGAAACATTGTACTGACTTTTGGGCCAATCTATGGTTGCATGTATTCAACTCATTATGAAATAAAATCCTTATTTATCATTTGAGTGTTTTCATGTTGTTTTCATTTAGCACTTATTATATTCCTTGTGTTTCCCATATGGTTGGATAATAAGGCTTCAAATATTTGCCATTGATCTTCTTGGGATGTGCATATCCATTCAAAATTTTCAAATGATATGCTCCCAAAGGCAAGACTCTATGAACTTGATATGGTCCTTTCCAGTTAGGTGACCGTTTGCTAAATTTTAATCCTTATTAGGAGTATTGTCTTCCATACCAAATCACCTTCATCAAAGCTAATGTGCTTGACTTTCTTATTATAGGTTTTGGCTGCTTTCTTCTTTTAGAAAAGAATACTATTTAACGCCAAAATTTTAGCTTCATCCACGTTCTCTAATTCCAAGCACATACTTTGATGGTACTGCTCAGGAACTAACTGATCCTGACCTCTCACCCTTAAGGACTTGATGTTAATTTCTACAAGTAACACTACATCATGCCCATATACTAAGGCATAAGGAGTAACATATGTACTTAATCTTGGAGAAGTTCTATAAGCCCATAATACATCCAACAATAAGTTATGCCAATCCCTGAGATTGTCTTCCACAACTTTCTATATTCCTTTCTTCAAAGATTTATTGGATGATTCTGCCTGACTATTGGCTTATGCATAATAGGGAATAGAATTAATAAGACTAATTCCAAATTCTGTCACAAAAGACTTTACCATCTTCCTATCAAATATAGTCCTATTATCAACAGTTATAATCTATAGGATGCCAAATCTGTGGATCAGATCTTTAATGAATCCAATAACTTCGGTCTGGTCTATAGCCTTACACGGCTTAGCTTCGACCCACTTAGTGAAGTAATTTGTGGCCACTAAGATGAAATAATGATGCTTCGAAGAGGGTGGGTGTATTTTCCCTATCATATCTATAGCCTACCCTCTAAATGGCCAAGGTTTCACAACTGCATGTAGATCAGTTATAGGTACATGTTTTATTGTGCCATGCTTTTGGCATGCCTGGCAACCTCTAGCATATTCTATGCAATCGTTAAGGATGGTTGACCAATAGTAGGAATGTCTACGAAGCAGCCATCTCATCTTCACACCAGGCTTATGAGCACCACAGATGCCTTCATGAACCTCAGCCATGGCTGTCAATGCTTCCTTTGAACTTAAACATTCCAATAATAACCCGTCTGCCCCCTTTTTGTAGAGAGCATTACCATACATTATGTATCGCATAGACTGTAATTTAATTTTCCTGCTGGCTTTCGAAGATGGGCCAGTTAGATATCGCATTATTGGATGCCTCCAATCTTGTTCTTCTAAGTCATTATGATTGACTTCTAAGACCACATTTCTTTTATTTAAAGGTGGTATTACCTTTTGATATGATGTTTGGCTTATGTTCATTTGAGTGTTATCCCTTCTCTTGAAATTCGAAACTTTCTGAGCCATATCATTAGTTTTATTATTCAAGAATCTTGGGACATAAGTTACATTTGCTATCTGAAATTGAGAAAGCAAATGTAATGCAACAACATAGTATGGCAACATGCTTACACTTTGACATTTAAAAATTCCTTTCACCTGGTTAACCACCAATTGAGAATCTCCAAATATATCAACTGCATGAGCTTGTAATCCAATAAGTATTTCCAGTTCCATTATTAAAGCTTCATATTCAGCTTGATTATTGGAACAAGTAATTTCATCCACTCTGAGACCATGTGTGGTTTCTATCCCTTGTGGTAACTTAATCACCACACCAATTCCAGTTAGACCATTGGCTTTTGATCCATCGAACCATATTTGCCACGGTTCAACACTAACCATACCAAGTTCCATTATCTCTTGGCTTTCTGTTTGACATGGATGGTCTGCCAAGAAATTAGCTAAAACTTGTCCTTTTACTGCCTTTTGGGGGACATATTCTAAATAAAATTATGATAAAACTAGTATCCATTTACCAATTCTTTCTCTCAACATAGGTCTAGATAACATATATTTAACCAAATCTGTGGTTGCAATTACCAAAACAGTTGTAGGCAAAAGATAGTATCTTAATTTTATTGCAGCGAAATACAATGCAAGGCACAACTTTTCTACAACTAAATATTTACATTCACAAGAATTTAGAAACCTACTAAGGTAATAAAATGCTTGCTCTTTGCCTTCTTTATTGTCCTGAGCTAAGAAAACTCCCAGTGAATCTTCTGTCGTAGCTATATACAACTTCAAGGGCTTATCATCCTTTGGTAGCATCAGCACTGGAGGGTTGGCCAAGTAGGCTTTGATTCCTTAGAAAGCAATTTGATGCTCTGCTGTCCACACAAATTCCTCTTCAACTTTCAACTTTAATAAGGAAGAAAATAGTTTAGTTTTCACTGCAGTATTAGAAATAAATCTTCAAGAAAATTAACCTGTCCAAGGAATTTTTGTACTTCTTTCTTACTTGATGGAGGTTTGGCTTCAATGATAGCTTTGGCTTTGTTCTAATCAATTTGTATTCCCTTCTTGTGTACTACGTAGCCCAAGAAGTTTCCAGCTGATACGCCAAAAACACATTTGAGAGGGTTAAGTTTCAACTTGAACTTTCTCATTCTTTCAAAAGCTGCTTCCAAGTGAAACAAATGTTCCTCCATGGATTGAGACTTTACCACAATGTCATCAATATAACACTTTAAATATCCTCCAATGAGGTCATGAAAAATAGTGTTCATAGCCCTTTGATATGTAGCCCCAGCATTCTTCAGACCAAATGACATTTTAACCCATTCGAAGGTGCCAATGTTCCCAGGACATCTGAATGCTGTCTTGTGGGTATCCTCTTCTGCAATGCAGATTTGGTTATAACCAAAGTGCTCATCCATCATTGATAAAATTTTATGCCCGCTGAACTATCCACCAATAAACCTACTATGGGCATATGATACTCATCTTTTGGAGTTACTAGATTCAGGTTTCTGAAATCGATGCATACTATAGACACCCTATTTTTGACCGACCTTAAGACTCAGACGTCATCGATTCAGCACTCGGTGATTGCACAAGTTGTGCTCATTTCGAGGTTTCGGAGTTCTTGGTTGAGAGCCTCACCTCCGGACCTCGGGACTCTTTGTACTTTGACTCGGTCTGTGGACTAAGTCTTGCTTTCTCTTCCCGAAGGGAGGGAGAGGTCTTGTAGACCATCTCTCGGTGGTCGTAGACTACTTTTCGTCATCGTAGGTCACTGTTCCCGTTTGGAGACTAGTTTCCGATTTTCGGAGCCGTCGGCCGTGCGCCTCAGTTTGGGACCGCTTAACATTCTCCATTTGGCACATTTTTTGGAATACACCTTGTTTCCTCTGTCTAGAGGGACACTGTGGTCTGGGAGACCACTTTTGTGGTCATACGCCACTTTTTGTGCTCAACATCCAGTTTTCGAGGCCCCCGACCACGCGTCTTGCCTCCCGAACTCTCGTTTTGCATCCGTGTTGGTTCGTTCTTGGCACGAACCTTGTTTTCCTTGTTTGGAAAGTGGTACAAGGATGGGAGACCAGCTTTCTCCTTGGAAACCACTTTTCTCCCCACCAGCCAGTTTTCTGGTCGGGAAACTGGTTTTCTTGGTCTTTGGGCCACATTTTCTGGTTTCCCACCCCACCATTGGCTTGCTTTCAGTGTGGAGGCCACCAATTACCCTGGCCAACCACTAAAAGTAGCAGGCCGACCAGTTTTTATGGTCAGCAGCTTTCCTTCTATTTTGGCAGACTGTCTGGATGCCAGCTGTGCCGGCTGGAGGGCACAGACTGTATCCTCCATACACGTGTATGGAGGGATTTGCATCCATGTTTAGCTTCTCCAAGAAGCTTGAACCCTTGTTTTTTCTATAAGGGAGGCTCTCCCTCTCCATGATTAGGGTTCAACAAATTTCCTAAGGCTTGAGCATATATCTCTCCATATATCTCTCTCTTTCTCTCTTGATGTTGTTGTTTTGACTTCACACTTGTGCACACAACCTCTCTTACCTTATAGCTAAGTTGCTGGAGGGTCTTGAGGGAGCTCAAGAGTTGGTTTTAGCTCAAGAAATTTGCTGGTTTTTGCTGAGCTTCAAGGGTAACCTCATTTCTCCCATTTTTATCTTTATTTTGATCATTCTCTTAGCTATATTTGCATGCTTATTTAGGCTTTGTTTTCAACTGAAAAAAGTCTTGTTTTAAGTTTCTTAAAATGTTTGTTTAATGCTCTTTTGGTGTTAAGGGTCATCTACCCTCTTGCATGCTTTATTTAGCCTTGTTTTGTGCCATGCCATGAGACCTTTGTGTTGATCTTTGATTGGCCTTTTAGCCACTAAAATCCAGTAGATTTTCAGTGGGCCTAAATCAGAGAGGGAAGACCCTCTCTCTTTTGGCCTTGTTTGTTTGCATTTTTGGCCTTTCAAAGGAGCACATACTTTCATACTTCCAAGGTTTGGTTCAGGCCCTTTTTGGTGACTTTTGGGACCTGTCTAGACTCTGTCTATGGCTAGTTTGGTCACCTTGTGTTTGCCTCTTGCATGTGTAGAATAATCCCTTTCATGGCTTGTCAAAGTAGCACCTCATTCTTGCATGTATTGGTCATGTCTCAGTGGGTTTTTGGCCATCATTTGGCATGCCATGATTTTTTTTTGGTTGGTTTGGTAGCCTCTCATATGCTTCATATGCTTGTAGTGTAAATTATGTTTACTAGCTTGAATTGCATGATGTTTTGGCCCTCAATTCTAGCATATTTTGGCCACGATCCAAACTAATTTTGTTCATATTTTGGGCTGCCTTAGCTCTGTTTTAAGGCCTCTTGGTCGAATGATGCTTGCCATGCATGCTTGTAGTGTAATAGCCTTGCCTAGCTTTGAGTTTTGAGGTCCCTTGCATGCTTAACTTGAGGTATTTGCATGTTTTTGGCATTATGAGGAATGTTATTTCAGAGCTTATTTCTTGGCCATATTCTCATGTTTGTCACTCTTCCAATGTGCTTGAGAGTTGCATCATTATACCCCATTTGTGAGCCATCGCATGAGCTTCATTTTTGTGCCTTTCAAGCCATCATCTTAGTTCACTTTTGCTCCTATTCTGGCCTGCATAGGGTTTGTTTGGAGTTGGTTTGGCCATTTGAGCATTGCCTTGCATGCCTATAGTGTAATACACTTCACTAGTTTCGGTGCTTGAGCCATTCAACATGCATTGTGTGAGTTGTTTACATCATTTGGAGTCATTTTGTATGCCATTTCAGAGTTGGAACATGTGTCCTCGCACTCCATATTTCATCCTTTTCAATGCGTTTGGAAAGTTGTGTTTTATGCCTTAGGCTTGGGGCCATTGCATTGGGCATGTTTGCATGAGTTTTGGAGCCTTGTTTTCATCATCTTTGGCCACTGATTTGGGTGTGGCTGAGGCCCATTCATTTTGGTTTAAGTCCATTTTGCATCGAGTATGCCATTGTAGTTCATAGCATTGAGTATGCCACGTTGTCGCATGATTGATCATTGCATTGTGCATGCCTTGTTCATGTCATTGTGTATATTAGTTCCATGTGCATTATGTATGCTAGTGTCATGAGCATTGTTCATGCCATGTAGCTTATAGCATTGTGTATGCTAGTTGCATGTTTGCATGTTATCCCTTGCATGTTTGCATCACTTAGTTGCATTGCATTAGGATTGTCTGCTAGAGTTGCATTTGTGCATGCCATGTTTGTTGCATTGTGTTTGGGATAGGAGTTAGTCTGAACACGGGAAATGAGGGACGTCTTGTACTCAAAGTGACGAAACGTGCCTCGATTCCCGGTTGCCGACATTCCTGACTACCCATGATGGAGTTGTTGGCTTTAGGTGCTTGTATGTGCATTCATTTCACATTGAGTCGTGCAATTCGGCTCCTCGGTCATTATGCATCGAAATGCGTAATTGGTGGCCCGAGGGTCGAGGACTACACTCCCTTGAGCTTATGCAATGATGGGAAGAGTGGTCGTGCACACATGTGTTACAAATACTTTTTCGTGCCTCTCTCTTTCCCTTTGTTGCAGAAAACCAGAAACCAGGAGAGGAAACTGGTCGGCCGACCAGATTTATTGGCAGGCCGACCACTTTTTTTGGTTTCCACCACAAAAGGTGGTCGGTAGTTGGTCTCCCATTCCTATAAGCTAGTCGGCAGCCTTCCTACAATTCCCAAGGTGGAGTTTCATCTCTCTGGAGCTTTGTGCAAGTTTCTGAGATCAATTGCAAACAAAGGCGAGTTGGGGCGTCACGAGGGATTTCCGAACAAGGCAATTCAAGCATGCATGTGTCCTTTGTCATTCAAAGCAGAGCTAAGGCAGCCCATATTCATTTAGTTTGTATGCTCATTTAGATTGCTTACTTAGTTAATGTTGTGTAATAATTAGCTGTAGCTTATCATTCATTTCGTTGTGTAATAACTAGTTTAATTAGATTAGCTTAGGTTAGCTAGTTAGCTTTGTATTATTTATTCGGACCCTCCTCCAAGAGAGCAATGTTGCAAATAAGTGTGCGTGTGTGTAATGCATGTCTTCCAACCCCAATTTCTTTCTCCCTTTTATTTACTAACTTACGATGGTTAGTTTTAGGGCATGTTTCAATTAGCATCCTTATGCTTGCATGTTCGTATTCATTCATCTATCTTGCATGCACCGGACTCGGCGCATCATACTAACTGCATTGTATTTCAATTCTTATTTGAATACATGTATCAAGTTGCATTTTATATGACATTTTAGAATAGCCGAGCCTATCTTAGTTGCATTTTGCATGTGTTGCATTAGGCATTCTTGACATAGCTAGGATCATGCATGATTACTAACTATCTTCTGTTTTGGCTTGGAGTACTCGGTAAGTGTTTATGCTTTAGCATCCTTGCATGTGTGTGAGTGATTGCCATGCTAGCATGCTTACCATGAGGCTAACTGCTTATGTGATATACCTGTCTGAATGCCTGTGGGTGAAGGTTGGCTTATTTAAATTGGAACAATCCATCGATTGCGAGTTTTAAGCCCACTTGAGAGTGGTAAATCACCATATTTTCTAAGCCCACTTGAGAGTGGCAAAATCCGCATTTTAGCCTACTTGCGAGTAGCAAACCGCTTTCAAAAACAAACATGAGATGTTTTGTTCCAACTCAGGTGATCCAGTCTATACTTGTATGCTGTGTGCATAACGTAGCAATTCTAGGCTAATAAACCGGTTTAAGAGCACATATATTTTCAAAAACAAGATATCATGTTTAATAGTGGCCGATCTTTGATCGGGCGAGTGGGGGTGCTCATTGCATGACCTTCCCCAATCGTACCCAAGTTCTCGAGCTGAGGCAACTTTGGTGATGACGGACACGCGGCCTTAGGCACGAGTCAGGGTTTCCTAAATTCCCCCAAAATAAAATATTTAGATAGCGACTCTGTATCTGGCAAAGCAATCTATGTTTGACACTTCCTTCTAAAAATCAGTTCTTCAAAACGATTTGCCGGATTTGGACTCTTTGGTGATTTATCAATCTCATATTGCACTTTGCGAGATCAGATTAAGAATCGTGACATTGAGTCCGAACTGTAGTAAGCCCAATGGACAAAACGGGATTTTCCCAGGACATTCGGGCACGTCTACACATACCCTCATTTTACCATTCTTCATTGGATAGCCATTCAACATACCTGGTTGTCCTAATAAAGCCTGCCTTGAAGATCCTAAGAATTTCCTCCTTGACCTTCTGAATCACCTCAGGACTCATCCTTCTTGGTTTTTGCTTGTATGGCTTGAAATTAGGCCTCATAGGAAGCCTATGTTCTACTAATGACCTATCCAATCCTGGTAGTTCATTATAAGACCATACAAAACAATCTTTATATCTCTTTAAAATCACCAACAACTGGTCCCTGTTAAGAGCATTTAACTAAGCCCTTATATAGATGGGCTGCTGCATAGAACCTTCCTCTAAGTTCACTTCTTCCAAAGGGTCTTGTATCTAAGAACTCACTGATACTTCTTTTTTGATTTCTTTTGTCTTCGAAGCAATCTCCTTGTTTTGTCCTGCTCCCAGTTTCTTTGATTTAACATCTTTGCCCTCCTCCTCATTGACAAAGTCTATCAATAAGGCTTCTTCTTTCTGTATCTCCTGGAATTTTGTTTCAATGTCCAATGCATAGTATTTATCCAAGGCCAAAACCTTGACTTGTTGCTACTCCTGCTTACAACCAATTGCCATGGCTTCTTTCTCTTGCTCTTGCACCTTCTGGATTATTGATTTTATGTCAAATACTGAGAACTTAATTAAAGCCAAAGATCTGGCCTCCTGGGTTTCATCTTTTTGCCTACAACCAGGCATCATTGTCATTCTTGGCGACAAACTCTTCATCAGTACTTTCCTGGACTAAGTGCTTCAGGTGTGCCAATTCCTTATCAGCTGTCACTTCGGCTGATCCATCAGGTTTTCTCAGTATACTGAGTGGTGTCACTTCTTCAGTATACAATTTGGCCTCTACAAAATCTGCACAAGCTATGAAAGGTTAAGGTTCTGCATTGATCTCCCTTGTCTCTCTATTGTAAAAAGCCATCATTATCTTCTGATGTAGAGAGGAAGGCACACATTTGTCAGTGTGAATCCAATCCCTACCAAATAGAGCATTATACTTAGCATTGATGTCGATAACAAAGACTGCCGTCATGCAGTCCCTGGTTCCCACACTCAAGTTGATGGGCAAAATGCCCTGAGCCATCTTTCTGTCTCCAGCGAAACCAGCAATGGTTGTGCTGGTTGGGATCAACCTGGGGTTCTTCTTTCCTAGTTTCTTCAAAGAAGATTTTGAAAGCAGGTTTACTGTTGCCCCACTATCCACCAATACCCGGTTCATCTGTATCCCATTGAAAAAGGCCTTGATATACAAGGGTTTGACATGTTGTGTCCTGGACGTTGTGGGATACTCAAAAGGGTATGAGAGATTAATACTCACCTCTTCCTCACTCTTGTCTCCAGTTTCCATCGGTGTGGCCACTTCAGATTCATCTTGCACCATACTCACTTGTGAGTCTTCATTTGAAACTGGAATTGGGTCAATCTCTTGACCTTTTTGGTTTTCATCTTCAGCTTGGAATTCCTGTGGTAGTATATGCACCATATTCACTGATACTGGAGAAAACGAGCCAAATTGGACGACTGGCTATACCTGCTTCTTTTCCTGGACAACTTGTTCAATTACTTCAGAAGCATCTTCCATGCTACATTCTGGCACTTCAACACTAGTGACTTTCTTTAAATGGTCTGTTTCTGCTGGTTTTTCGACCAAAAATGTATGTTCAGCCATGAAGGCTTCAAACATTTCCTTCTCAACCATCTCCTTCCTTTGGCCTAAGCCAACTTCTCCCTCTGTCTCACTATCACTTTCCATCAAAGCCCTTTCTAATCCTGCTAAACTAAATCTTTCTTTGGCTTTTAGCTCGGAGTGAACTTTGGCCAATTGCTCTTTGCTACAACTCCTTTTGTCTTGAAGAATCGATTTTGGACTATGATCTAACTTTGTACACTTTTTTCCCTTTGTCTGGCCCTTTGACTAGACTAATGAAGAGCTTTCTCCACTTTCTTTCAGATCCTTCTGGTACCAAGTATACCTTCGTTGGATCTTCCTCCTTTGGGATCTAGAAATCACTGGGGCCATGTTTGGTTCCTTCGTTTTTGAATGCTTTAATAACACCTAATTATTTGGAGCCACAAAGGGAGCTTTGACCATCCTACCCTAGTCTCCAACAACATTTCTTTGGGTAGGTATTTCCTTAGGTTTGTTCTACTAACAAACCAATCTAGAACTCCAAGTATCCATGAACCCACTAACTCAGTTATCGAATTGTCTCTTTCTTCCTTTGGAGCCAGTTTCGAAGCTGCCTGTGAAGGCCACTGCTTGGCTCTGACTCCCTATTTTAGGCCTAATTCAGGCCTTCCATAAAAGTGGCCACTTTCCATCATGCGTGAGGCTGGTTTAGAGAGCTAATCTCTGGCTTTGATCCCATAACTTGAGCCCACTTCAGGTCTCCTTTCAAGATGATTTCCATCCATTCTGTAATAGTTGGGTGGCCTGAACTCATATAGAGGTCTCTTGCCCTTGGAGTGCACTCTAGTGGCTGCTGACCCAGCCATGACTGGCTGTTGCCTAGGACCAGCTGGATATGGCCTTTTGTTATAACCACTGGTTGGTTTAGGATGCCTTTGCACATCCCTATAATATTGCTTCCCATCAATCGGAAGCCCTTTTAACCACTTGTAGCTCAACCTGCACCTGGGACACATTCTTTGCATGACAGTTGCCTCTAAAGAATCATCATACAGTGCCTCCTCATCAGAGTCTTCCCTCTGGTCTGCAAAGCCCTATCCAACAACTGGTGAATTTCTAGCATCTCTCTTAACAGTAGTCTGGCTAGCAACATGCATTTGCACATTGACCTCTTCCAATTCCTTCAAGGATAAGTTCTGGAAGTCTGGCACAATAACATTGTCTGCAACTTCTCCAATTTCTGGGAATGGATTAGTGTCAATCCCCATAGCCTTTTCTGCCTTAGCTGGGAATTTTAAACTTCCCTTCCAAATCTATTCTTGGATCCTGTCCCGAAAAACAATAAAGTTTTTAGTTGAGTGAGACCAAGAATTATGCCATTTACAATATACTTTTCCTTTAAGTTCCTCTGGAGATAGAATTTTGACTCCTTTCGGTAACTTCAAGAAGTTTGCCACAAGCAAATGATCAAAAATGCCATCTACCTTTGTTAAATCAAAAGAGTACTTTCTATGAAGGTCTTTCTTTTTAAACTGCTGGTCTATTGTTGTGTCTTTATGAATTAATGCCTCACAAATCACAAGTTCTTTTCCTATAATGTCTGCTGCATCAATCTCATAATTAGGATCTTTATAATACGTCTTGTATGATGCATTACTTCGATCTTGTTCTTCCTCTAGTATTGCTTCATACCTAGACACCTTATAGGTTAGTTCCACTAAGTCTCTAAACTCAGTTGAGTCAAACTTCTTTCAAAGCCTAAACTTTAAACCATTTTGAGCCAATCTCACGAATTCAGGCTCTAGTAAGATGATCCTACATTTGTTTTGTGCTCTTTTGAATCTGGCAATAAACTAAGCAGCTTTCTCATCAGGCCTTTGACTCAACCTTTCCAAGTCTGCCATGGAAACTTTTGGCTCCGTTTGGAGGAATTGGGCATGAAATGCCTCCTCTATTTTGTTGCCAGGTTTGGATAGAGCCAGGTGTAAGGTTAATATACCATACAAAGGCTGCCCTAGTTAGAGAATTTGGGAACAGTCTTAACTTCATGTAATCATTATTGGTAAATTCACCACATTGAGCAGCGAACCTAGCAATATGCTCTACTGTTGACTGGTTTCCATTCCCATAAAAAAGAGCAAAGTCTGGTATCCTAAACCCTCTTGGATATTCATGTACCCTATCTACCCATTATGGATATGGTTTCCTGTACACAGGAGTTTGAACCCCCCGAGCCATCGGTCCACGCATCTCTCTAACAATATCAGCAATTTGGTCCCTAGGAATCATATTTTGTGCTTGTTGAACCACTACTGGAGAAACAACACAGGATTTGGTGGACAACCTTGTGCCTGAGGTCCTCTTGGTCCATAGGGCGATATATTTGGGACTGGTTGTCCCTGTGGTACTGGATGCTGTTGAGGCTATGGGTGACCTCTCTGAGCCTGTCCTGCGAAAGGTGTTGGAACAGGTGTTGTGTTTCTTCCAGTCGCAGGAAACCCTTCCAACCCCCTGGGTACAAATTTGAACAAAGGATTAGTGAACCTCCTTGTGCCAGGTATGGCTTCGAACATGGGGTTTTGGAGCATCCTTATGCCATTTTCTTGTGTTGGCCCGAATCCACCAATTTGCATGGTTTCATTATTAAGTAATGATGCATTTTGATTTGTTACAAGCCTCAAAAGTGGCTCATACCAAGACTGAGGTGATGGTCTTTCATAGTTTTGGTTACTAGTTTGACCATTAGTATGTCCATCACTCTGCATAGGCTGTTTATTTCTAACCAATCTTTGCTGAGGGACATTTGAAATTCCCTCTATGTGCCTTACGTTAGTTGGTTGATGAGTATTCATTCGATCCAAAAAGGTTGTTGCCTATCTTTCCATTGTGTTCATTAACTGCTGTCCCATGGCATCTACAAGGCCTCCCCATGGATTTATTGGCTGAGTAAATGGAACAGTGGATGGTCCAATTCCTTGGCTTCGCCCAATATTTTGAACATGAGGTACTTGCTCCGAAGTGCTGGTCTATTCGACCATAGGTTCTAATAAAATAGGTACTTCCACAGGATATGTTATCACATTATCCTCTGGATTAGGTATTTCTACCTCTTCTTCCACGGCTTATTTCAAGCGTTCATTTTCTCATTGTCTCCTACGTCTAGCCATTTCAATTAGTCCCACTGGGCGTATCAAAAATATATGTTGGCTTTTTGGCTTTCGAAGGTTATTATTGTAATTTTAAGCGTGCCAACAAGGATCAATCAGTTTTTATAGAAAATAAATTGCCAACCAATTATCAGACGATTATGTTTTAGTTCTTTCAGCCTCAATGATGAGGACTTTTACTGGTGGCTTTGTTTAGGAGAATTAAGCAAACAACGATTAAATGAAGAACAATTGTAACATTTCATTAAGTAAAAATGAAAGACTTACAATGATTCAATTCAACCTCGTAGAGGTTTACAACAACAAACTACTTGAAACTGCTCCTACAAACGAAGTGTAGTGCAGGAATTTAAAGTACAGAAATGTAAAGAACAAAAAATGTAAAATTGGAAGGAAAATAAAGTAGAATAAAACTGGTTTTTTTAATCTGAGTCTAGGCTTCTTTCTGGGGCCTTCTCTACTATTTATACTTCTCAATGACAACCGTTGAAATGCGTTTCTAATCGTCGAACCATTTCTCCATGATCGATGATCATGTTTCCTCATAATTAGCTCCACTACGCCATGTTTGCAGTTAATTTAAATATATGAGTAACCATTAAAGCCACGTCATTTTGCATCTCTTTGCTGATCCAGTACTATGTAGATCTACAATAACCAATATTAACTGCCACGTGTGTGATTACGATTGAAGATTTGAATTGTCTTTTGATATTGCCCTCATCCTACCACGTGTTGAATTGTGATTGGCCTATACAAAATATGTAGCCAACAGCTACCATCCATTCCACCACCCTACCATCATTGCCACCACCCTACCATCATTGCCACCACCATTGCCCTATTGCCACTACAACCACCACTACAACTACCATCACCATCGTCCCTATAACAAGTTCGATAAAATTAGATTTATATATATATATTAATTAATTTGGAAATTTTCTATGCTTGTGGATTCGAGTATTATTTATAGATGGATTGATACAAATTCCTGAATTATTTAATTACGTTATCATTATAGTTGTGTTGTGGTTAACCATTCTATTTAAATTTTTAAAAACAAATTAAACTACTTTTAATTTTAACCTTGCTTAATAAGTTTTGAGTTTTGATTACTTTTAGTTTCAATTATTAAATCAAAGAATAAATTTAATATTTTTAGGTCCTATTTAATTACCCCATACTTAATTATTTTATTTATATTTAATTATGTTAATGGTGGAGACCACCTTTTGTCCATTCAAATTATTTTATACTCCAATCTCAATTGGTGAATTATTTTAGATTATTAAGCTTCATTTATTTTGGATCTAATGGACTGAATCATGACTCGTTTGTAACCACTTATTATTATTGTTAATATTATTATCGTTATTATTTATTTTGTTATAATGAGAGAGAATTATGAATTTTTGTGATGTGCACCGTTAAATAAAATATATATTTATTCGTAAGAAAAATTATATCATTTTATCATTTATGTTACAAATGTTACAGTGTTGCTACAATATACTTTTCAATATATATATGTAAACATATGTGTAGATATATATATATATATATAAATCATTTTCTTTGAAGAGAGGCTGAGGGCACCTCTACCTGATACTTCAAATCTAATGTGACATCTCAATAGTCATATTTTGACATCAAGTATAAACTTCACTCGGTGTATCAAAAACTAATGTGACTTTTGATATCATCCCTTCATATCAATTTTAACATGAAAATCTCTTGATGCCTTTTTTTTTTTTTTTCCTTTTGTTTTGTTTTCAATTAAAGTATCCAAAACTATCTTGAAAGAAAAATAATAATTAAAGTATCCAAAGTGATGGGGGATGGCCGAATGATCGTTCTTAAGGATGGCCTAAGAAAATTTTAATTTTTAAAAATAATATAATAATAAATTTGATATATCAAATGAAAAGTTTACATATCAAATCGACATATATCTATTTACCACTCAAACCTTTAAAAAAAAATTTAAAAAATAAAATAATTAACATACCAAATTTTAAATTTTTGAATGAAAATGCTCTAAGTGTACGTAGGACTAACCCCTCTCCCTTCCTTTTGTCAGTTGTTGAGAATTAAGTTGGTTTTAGGTTTATAGTGAAAGTCCAAAAATACGCGCAGAGTAGGTTCCGGTTAAGAGCTGGTAAAGTGGTTTTGGTTGTGCTTGAGAGTCTATGTGTAGACACCAGTTTAATGATTACTACTATCGTATTTATCGCTCCTTTATTTTATCAAATGAATGATTAATTTGGATCTGATTTCAAACAAGTGCATTGCATGAGATTTTCAAAATGAGAAATTTATATTTTGACATAGCATTTGATATGCATTCACCTCATGATATTGTTAAACATCATACACTCTATCAAGTTTAGCTCTGCTAGGTTTTATGCTCATCTCTGTGAAAAAACAACTTTTCAAGTGCTGATGGTGTGTCTCCGCAACGATGAGAGCATAGAGCATTGTGTAGCGTGAAACTCATTTCTATTTTGTTTATTTTGCAAGCCAAGGCTTTTATATGTATTGGGTTTCAAAACCACTTTTTTTGTATCCGATTTATTTAGCTTTCAATTATTATAGTCACATATTATAGATTCATGTTGTAGAGATGGTGAATGTATTGATGCATGTGATTCTATTTTGTAATCCTTAAATTGAAATTCATGAAATGAAATATAAGGATTTTAATATGAATTACGTATCGAATTATTGATGCTGACTATAACTTCCACATGAATGATGAGAAATGAAAATGAATTATACTTACAAAATCTGAGTATCGATATTTTTGGGGTGTTACAGTCGCTACCACAACCACCACACTACTATACTACCACCACCATACTATCGATGTCACCACTACTGCCACAACCACTGCCACCACATCCACAACCATAAAACCACCACCATTTCCATATCGTTAGAATCACAACCACTACTACCACATTCACAAACATCATACCATCACCATCACCATCACCATCGCGAGACCCACCACTCTACTACCATTGCTCGCCACCAACGCCACCACTGCCACCGTAACCACCACCATCGCAACCACAACCATCACAACACTACCACTAATGCCACAACGACCTACCACCACTACTGCCATCCTACTACCACTACTATCACCATCATTGATGCCGCCACTACCACCACCATTACCACGACTCACACCATCACTTCCACAACTATCAACACTATCATGATTTATATAAAATTTTAATTTATTTGTTACTAGCTTGTTAAAAAATAAATAATAACAATATTAATTTATTCCACTATATTAGTTTCAAATTGTTCCATAATTTATTCCACTACCTCCACCATTACCACGACTCAGTGCGTCTGCCACTACATTGGCTTTATCAAGATGATATGAGAGAGTGAATTGGAAATCTTCAAGATACTCCATTCATCGTTTTTGTCTCAAGTTAAGGTCTTTCTGTGTAAATAGATACTTTAAGCTCTTGTGATTCATGAAAGTCTCAAATTGTTCCCCATACAGGCAATGTCGCCATTGCTTTAGAGCAAAAACTACAGCCACCAATTCCAAGTCATGTGTTGGGTAGTTTCGCTTATGTTATTTTAACTGCCTAGATCCATACGTGACTATCTTCCCATTTTGCATGAGCACGCTGCCTAACCTTTCCTTAGATGCATCGCCATACCTAATGTACCCCACTTCTCATTTTGGGATGATCAAAATTGGCACACTAGTTAATCTTTTTTTAGCTCTTGGAAGGATTTTTCACAAGCTTTGTCGCATTCATATTTTACTCCCTTTTGCGTCAAGCGATTCATTGGTTTGGCTAGCTTGAAGAAATCTTGAATGAACCTTCAGTTGTAACCATCCAATCCCAAGAAACTGTGAATTTCTGACACAATTTTCGGTTGTCTCCAATCTAAGACTGCTTCTACCTTGGTTGGATCCACTGCAATCCCATTCTTAGACACTACATGTCCTAAGAATTTCAATTCTTTTAACCATAACTCACATTTTCTTGCCTTGGCATACAATTGATTGTCTCTAAGAACTTAAAGAACAATCCTTAAATGTTGCTCATGCTCCTCCTCGGACCTTGAATATACTACAATATCATCAATGAACACTACTACAAACTGGTCAAGATATGGTGTAAAGATCTTGTTCATTAGGCTTACAAATACTATCGGCGCATTGGTTAGTCCGAAGGGCATTACTACAAACTCGTAGTGACCATATTTGGTTCGAAAGGCAATCTTTAGTATATCCTTATCCTTGACTCGTAGTTGATGGTAACCCGACCTGAGATCAATATTTGAATAATACTTTGAGCCTCTAAGTTGATCAAAAAGATCATTAATCCTTAGAAGCGAGTACCAATTTTTTATCGTGACCCGGTTGAGTTGACAGTAATCGATGCATAGTCTTAACGATCCATCCTTATTTTTGGCAAACAAAACGAGCGCTCCCCATGGTGAAGTGCTTGGCCTAATAAATCATTTTCGAGTAATTCCTGCAGTTGTGCCTTTAATTCTCATAGTTCCCCTAGTGCCATATGATATGGGGCCATAGATATTAGAGTCGTTCTAGGTTATAGCTCAATACTAAAGTCTACCTCCTGGGTTGGTGGCAAGCCTTGTAATTCCTTAAGAAATACATCTACATATTTGCATACTAGTCGCAGAAGTTCTAATTTAGCTTGGTCTTCCTCATTTAAAATCAAACTTGCTACCCTACCCGCAAGTAGATCGTGCCACCGCATCCTACGTCTTATTGAAGTCAAGGAATCTTGCCTATCCCTCTTAAACTAGAAGCGTGTTCCATCAAGCGCATGAGCCACTACCTTCCTTTGATAGCAATTGATCACCGGTCGATGGGCGGACAACCAGTCCATGCCCAAAATGATATCAAAGTCCGACATCTCCATGACGCGAAGGTTGCAAGTCAGGCGTAGGTCCAAGACTCCTATCTTACAATCCTTACAAATCAACCCTATCCGAACATATCCTCTCATAGGTGATATTATTCTTGAGGCAGTTTCTAAGGGTTCACATACAAGTTCTAATGACTTAACACAAGTAGAGGATATAAAAGAATGTGATGCACCAGTATCAAATAAAATATGCACCCACGAATTATATAGTACTAAATTACCCTCGATTACGGACGGGTCCCCTTCATCTTCTTGCAAGACAAAGACTCTACCGGTTTCCTTCTGGTTACCACTAGTCCTAAGATTCTGAGCCCTTCCACTCTTCTGGTGTTGTTATCCGGTAGATCCCATTTTGTTTAACCAGGGCTGCTGTCCATCTATTGCCTGGGCATTAGCTTCAAAACCTCCTCTCTGGTATCTTAATAGAGGGAGTTGGGGGCATTCGCTCTTTTTGTGGCCTAGCTGTTGACAAAGAAAACATTGGATTTGTCCTATTGTCTTGACTAATAACCTTCCTTCTGGGTCTGTTGTTGTTGTTGCTGTTATGGTTATGGCCTTGAGTAGGGCTTTGGGGCCATATTTCCCTTCTGGTTCCTCTAAGGTCCTATAGATGTCTGACCCCCTTTTTGCTTGTTCCAAGTTCTCTTAGCATCGACTACTTCCCTTTCAAATTCTAATGCCGTCTCCAATAGCTCAACATATGAGTGGAGTCGTTGCGGTAGAACTCTCCCATTGATTGTAAGGTCCAGCTCCAACTCGAACATCCTTGCTTTCTCTTCATCAT
Source organism: Camellia lanceoleosa (assembly GCA_025200525.1). NCBI lineage: Eukaryota > Viridiplantae > Streptophyta > Magnoliopsida > Ericales > Theaceae > Camellia > Camellia lanceoleosa. The sequence continues at coordinate 49,631,286 of CM045767.1, forward strand.
TTGCTACATACCTAGTTACGTAGTGGGCTAGTTCTTTAAATTTGGCGGCGTATTGGGTTACAGTCATATTCCTCTGCTCCAGGTTCTAGAATTTCCTAACTCACTCTCGATGAACTGTACTTGGAAAATATTTATTCACAAACAAATCCTTTGTAGACACCCCATTTTGACTGCCCCTAAGACTTGGGTACTTGGCTCTGAACACTCGATGATGAAATGTTACATTGTGCAATCGTTCTAATCTTCAGCAAAAGAATTTGGTTTTAAAGCTTTAAAACGTAAACCTTGCACCCCATTTTGACCAAAACCTTATTTTTTCTAACCTAACCACTCAAAGAATAGCTGGCCAACAGATGGCTGGCAGACCATTTTGATTGGGCCGACCGTACATCCTCATGGCCGATTGACCATGTTTAGCAAAGACAGATATTTTGTAACAGCCAGCTGCTCCTATGCACGAGATTTGGACTAGCTGTCTCTTTTGGAGATATTTCCGATGTGAGAAACTAAAATTCTATAAATACAGCACCCCCTTTATGGTTTAGGGTTAGAAAAAATTGCTAAATGCCTAAAGCTTGTCCAACACACTTCTCTACCATCTTGCAATATAGATACACAATGGAAACACCATATAAGCTAAAACTTGAAGGTTTTTGTTGAGGTTTTGAACACAATTTCAGATACTTGAGAGTGTTAGAGTAAGGTTTGTTAATTAAGAAAATCTTTCTCTTTTTAAAAAGGTGAACTTTGAACATTTTTCACCATCTTTTCTCTCTTTTTTTCTTGTCTTTACGTACTAATTTTAGAGTTATTTTAAGCTTAAAATGTGATTAAGACTTTATTAAAAGTGGGAGAGCTAGCCACCTTTTCTTTGGCTAGCTCACTAGTTGTGCACCCTTTGTTTTCTTTCACTTTTTTTTCTCCTTTTTTTCATTTCATTTGGTTAAATTTCAGCACTTTTAGCACTATTTTAGATTGGTTTTGTGTGATATGAATAGAATATAGACTTATAAAAGGGTCCTAGTCCTCCCTGCTACATGTGCTCTTACTTCTTGTGCTTTGAATATCATATTTGTGTTTGTAAGTCCTCTCAAATTTGGCATGTTTAGGACATAACGGCCAATCCATTTTTGTTGATCATTTTACTTTGTTAGAGTTTTCCTTATGTATCTTGGAGCCTTGGGGTCATGGGAGGATTAGAGCTTAGGCTTACCCACCCCACCACAAGTTTACTTAACTAGCGATAAATTTGTTACTTTCATATTATTGTTGTCCACCTTGAAGCTAGGTAGTTGCTTCCATGTTCAAAGTGTTGAAAAACTCTCTTATCGATCATTTTCAAATCATGGAAATGGATGTCTCATCCTTGTTCCATGAATAAAAGAGGAGTTGTCAACAACTTTGACGAGTCATGTGTTTAAGCTTCGATAGATAGCTTGTTTCTTGATTTTTTTTTCTTACTTGCTTTGTTGTTCCTAGAGAGCTCTTTATCAAGAGGTGTTGAAAACTCTCTCCTAGTTCCACTTTGAAGCACGGAAATGGATGTTTCATCCTTATTCCATGAGTAGGGAGAGAAGTTGAGAACAATTTTTGAGTTATTATTATAATTCATTTTAGTTGCTCTATAATCATCACATACTATCTTGTGATGTTTGATGATTTGTGAAGCATGTCTACCTCTTCCTTGAATAAATTTGTGATAGGAAGGAGGTAAAGAGAATAGCCTTTTTTTGTTTAACTAAGTCTTCTCTTATTATTTTTAAGATCATCACGCAACAAACTTGCGATGGTTGATGATTTGGGAAGTAGACCTATTCCCTCGTTGAAAATCTTCAGGATAGGAGGAAGCATGAAGGGATGAATATCTTTTGGAAATAATCTTTCTTTCTTTGTTCCAGTTTTGTTGCAGCAGGGTTTTCCTCAAAAATAGTGGCCGATTGGCCATTATTCTATATGGATAACCAAGAATGTTGTACGGTAGTGGTGATTTTACAGCAAAATAAAACTATTTTCTGACTGCGAACAGGGCAGCTTCTGGCAACAAACAGAGAGGTTTCCGGAGGATGTTATCGTTGACGCACATGCGATTCCCTACCTCTCATTCAAGCCCTTTAGATTAGTAGCTTTGAGATTTGTATTTTGTAATAATTAGTTAGTAATTAATTAATTAGTTCATTCATTTGTGTTTGTAATAATTAGTTAATTAGAACATTCAAATCCACTTGTGCGAAGAAAAATTTATAATATTTATATGTCTTCTAACCCCCATTTCTTTCTCCCTTTTACTTACATGCTTACCGTGGTTGTATATAGCATCATGTTTTCTTTTATCATTTCCATGCTTTGTATCCATTTTTGCATACATTAAAATTCAGCTCATCATGCATAATGCTCTTACCTATTCCTAAATGATTATGTGCGCTATCTCATGTTTTGAGTTGCTTTACATGTCATGTTAGTAGCTGAATTTATTAGTTGCATTTTGTATGCGTCGCATTAGCCACTTGCATATTAGAATCATGTATTTTTTCTAACTATCTTCTTTTATTCGGCTTGCCTCGTTTGAGTACTAGGTGAGCATTTTGTTTTAGCATATTACATGTGTGTTTATGTTTCCACCATGTCAAGCATACTACCATAAGGCTACGTGCTTATTTGAAATACCTCTTTGGAATGCCTTTGATTATTGTACATATGAGCTCATTTTTTCTTTGACCAGCACATATTCAAAACTCTTTTCAAAAAAGCATGAAATCAAAACAATCCAAAGTAAGTGACGTGGTCTATACTTGTTTGCTTCACATAGTAATTTTAGTATATTAATAATTAGAACATGAGCATATAATGTCCATAAAATTCACATCATTATTAGTAGAGGCCAATTTTTGATCGGGTGAGTGGAATGCTCAATTCATGACCTTTCCCTCTCATACCTAAGTTCTCGAACCAAGACACTTTGGTTATGACAGATAAGTGGCCTTTGGCATGAGTCACGGGTCTGAAATCTGGCAATGCAATTCATTTTTGGCATCTTTGATGATTAATGGATATTCTAGGATTTGTCAAATTTGGACTTTCATTCATTTTTTTGTTTCACATTGCACTTGTGAAACCAGATTCAGAACCACGGGAGTCCGAACTGTAGGGCAATCGCATCTAAGGAGACTAAACCCCTCCGAGGAGTACAAAAAACTAGCTACATCCTTGAATTGGTTCCATGACATGTTTGTAATGTCACGGGTATTTTTGATTAGTTCCCACCAATGATCAGCCTCATCGTCTAACTCAAATACTGCCAAGGCTATTCTACCAGCATCTTCAGTTATCTCCATAGTGTCCAGCATTTTCTTTATCTGTTAAAGCCAATTTTTAGCCACTTTCAGGTTTGGTACTCCTGTGAACTTTGAGGGCTTTTGTTTCCTAAATTCTGAAAAGAGTCGAGTCCTCTCGTTTTGTCGATTGTTTTATAGTTGTCCTAGTTCTTCCAAAATTTGATGCCCAAGATTATTATAGATATTGGCTCCCGCATGTACGAGCCCATACTGATTGATGTGACAGTTTCGGGCATTGTTGCTAGTCTCCGAGTAGTCATTAGCTCGCATATCCACCATTCTATTCATGGTACAAGGATAAGTCAGTTTCCAGATTTCTAGAGGAAATCTTTCTACTATGCTTGAAATTAAGGTTTATTTTTCTTAGGGCGTGGCAAAATATTAAAGCAAGTAACAGTCAATAGATATAGATCAAATCGTCACTTCATATATTTATAATGGGCATCAATACAAAAGGCTTACAGATCAAACTTTCATTCAAAGGCACTACACACATGTAGACTGCCTGAACTCACTCTGCACGCGAATTGTGTTCTACCTACTACAGTTTAGACTCCTGTCACGGTTCTGAATCTAATCTCACAAAGTGCAATGTAAGACTGATAAATCACTAAAAAGTCCAAATCCGGCAAATCGTTTCGGAAAATCGATTTTAATCAAAAAGCGCCAAACATGGACTGCTTTGCCAGATTTCAGTGTTGCCACCTAAATATTTTGTTTTGGGGAAATTTATGAAACCCTGACTCATGCCTAAGGCCACGTGTCCGTCATCACTAAAGTTGCCTCGGCTCGGGAACTTGGGTACGAGAGAGGAAGGTCCTGAAATGAGCACTCCTGCTCGCCCGATCAAAGGAACGGCCTCTGCTAAACATGATATGTTATTTTGAAAACACATGTGTTCTTTTTCCGATTTATTAGCTAACCTTACTATGTGATGCGCACAGCATACAAGTATAGACTCAATCACAAGAGTTTGAACAAAACAATTCAATATTTATTTTTTAAAAATGGTTTGAAAGTGCTACTCGCAAGTAGGCTAAAGTGCAGATTTGCCACCCTCAAGTGGGCTTTAAAACATGATTTTGCCACTTTGAAAAGTGGGCTTAAAACTCACAATTATCTAGTTGTCCCAATTCAGGCAATCGAGCCTTCACCCACAGGCACTCATGCAGTTAAAGTACTTTAGCAAATAGCCTCATGGCAAGCATGTTGACATGGAAACACTCACATCTCATGCAGTATGCTAAAGCGTAAACACTCACAGTGTACTCCGAGCCAAAGAAAGAAAACTACTTAGAAATCAATGCATGATCCTAGCTATGTTAAGATGCCTAATGCAATGCATGCAAAATGCAGCTAAATAGGCTCGGCTATTCTAAGATGGCATATGAGTGCAACACTTGATAACATACTTTGAAACACGTATTCAAGTAAGTATTGAAATTCAATGCAATTTGAATGATGCGCCGAGCCCGGTGCATGCAATACGAATGAATGATGCACGCATGCAAAGCATAAGTATGCTAATTGAAACATGTCCTAAAACTAACCATCAAAAGCTGGCAAATAAAAGGGAGAAAGACATGGGGTTGGAAGACATTCACACACACACGCACACTTATTACAACATTTACCCTCTCGATGGAGGGTCCGAATAATAAGCTAACTAGCTATGCTAATTAAATTAATTATTACAAACCAAAGCTAATTAATTATTCCTAGTTAACTAATTATTACAAAACAAATCGATTAATTAAGCACATTAACTAATTAAGTACAAAACCGACGAATTAGCTAACAAAGTAAAGCAGCTAAAGCAGTTAAAAGAGGTCCTCGGGGCAAGGGGTGCATGCATGCTCGATCGCCTCGCTCGGAAATCCATTGATATGCCCAGAATTGCCTCTGTTTGCATTTGATTTGTTCTCTGAAAAGTGCACTAACTTCCAGATTGCTTCTGTTCTAACATAGGGACCTCCTGGTGGGCTGCCGACCAGAAAAAGGGGGCTGTAGACCAGAAAAACTGGTTGTAGACCAGAAAAAGTGGTCAGTCGACCATTCCTACTGGTCGGCCAACTAGTTGATTTGCCAAGCTCCGGTTGTAACAAACCTCACTTTGATTTAGTCATATTTGCATACATTCATGTATGATTTTATTTTGCTATGCTGTCTTTGCAAAGTTTTGCCTTGTCTTGTTTTGTTTGAGACTTGCCTTGTCTTGCTTAAGCATTGCTTGCATGATTTTGTCCTTTGCTTGGGTGTGGCCGAGGTCATCTTGAGCTTAGTTCACCTGTGAACCTTTGTACTTAGAACTATTTCGGAACCACTTGGTTGACCTTCACCTCCACCCCGGCATGATAGCCGAGATGTCGCTTTTCAGGCCGAGATGTTTTGCGTCTAGTGATCTTTGTCCTTGGACAGGTATGGCCTAGACTGAGGTATGGCACATCCAGGCCAAGGTATGGCACAGCTTAGTCAAGTGTCGTCCTTCCTAGCTGATGTCTTTGTTACCCTATCGTTGAAGCTTTGTCTTTAGCCGATGTCCTTGATTGCCGATGTGTCTTGCCTTAGCTTGTTGCATACGCTTTGTCAGAGACTTGTCTTATCAATCAGTCACTTTTGAGTTGAACCAACCCGGTAGGGCCACGTGTCCGAGCTGAGTGTTAAGACAGCCGGCAGACTTAGAAACAAAATCATTTTTGTCTCAAATCTTTGTTTTAGAGAGAGAAGCTCTAGAGGAAGAAGGAAGGAGTTTAGAGTGAGAAAATAGAGTTCTGAGCTTGATCTTCGAGGATCGAACCGTTAGATTTGAGTTTTGAGGTTAGATTCTTGCTCTGCTCTAGTTATTCTTATTGACTATCAAACTGCATTGCATGATTGAATTCGTTTTGCACGCCATGCATTGATTTGAAGTAGGTTTTTGAAGAGAAAATAATGTTCATGTGTTCTTGAAGAAAAGTCTCGTTTTGATCCGAAAGTTTGGAACAAGAATTATGTTTTTGTGTTTGTTCTTGCATGATCTTCTTGTATGGGTACCCAGGTCCATGTTTTTTAACTCTTAGCATGAAATCTCAGTTTTGAATAAACGAGTTATGATTCTAGCATGCATGTTCTTGATGTTGTTGATGATCTTGTTCTTTGCATTCTTCAAGGGGGAAACACAGGTTTTCCTGATTTCGTTTTTGAATGTGGCCATCAGGACCACACCTCGGCAAGGAGGTGCGGGACCTCGGCTAGACCTGGATGGTACCCTGTGTGTTTCCATGAGGTGGAAAACAGTGTCTTGACTCCCAGCATGTTTTGCTTTGTTATTTACTTAGATTCGGTGAGAGAGTGCCGAGATCACTTGCATGCATGTAAAGCTTGTTTTGAGAATGTGATTTGCCATGTGATTGTAGGACTTTGACCTTTGCTTTGAGCCTACACCCGAGAAGATCTAAGTGAGTGGTATTTTTAATAAAGCTATGTTATACTATTTTGATAAATCTTGTTTTGCTTTGTTTCGACGAAAGTATTTGTTAAGCATGAATGATTAGCTCCACCTTGATGTATCAAGTATAAGCTTTGTTCGAGGTCATCTTTGAGAAGTCCCTTGTGCTGGAGGACTCTAAACTTTCGCAACACTAAGTATAAAAGGATACGGTCCTTTCTTGGAATGACTATCGTGTTAAAGCAGGCTACGGGCCTAAGTAACACAAGATCCATCATGTTAAAAAGAGCTACGGGCTTAAGTAACACAAGTCCCTTGTGCTGGAGGACTATAAACTTTTGCAGTACCTTTGACTAATCGATTACGGATCGTGCAGTCTTTGTTTTGCCACTGATGGTTTACCGCGTGGATTGGTTTGTTCGGAAAGCTTGATTTGTGTTTTGCCGATGCCAGTAAGCATCCCTTGAGACTTGTAAGACTTGATAGATGAATACGGTTCGTCTCTTGATTTGATAAAGTTTTGATGTGTTTTGCTCGGAAAGGATCTCGGCTAATATTCGTATGGTTTTGGCATGTTTTGTTTTGAAAAGACTTCGGCTATTATTCATGCAAAACCTTTATTACTTATACCATTCACTGAGTATCCAAGCTCACCCTCTCTATATATATGTAGGTGATGAGCAGGACGGCGGCGACGCTTAGATATGTTTTGCAAGCTTGTTTTGGATTCTGCTCACGTCGGCTTGACTCATATTTATGTCGGCATTGTTTTGTGTTCATGTGGGGAATGTTGCATTTACGTCGGCAAATCTTGAAAATCATGCTTCTTGGCTTGTACTCGTTTTGTTTTGTGTATGTCGGCTCGAGAAGCCTTTTGATCAAGATGTAACTTGTGATTTGTTTATTAAGGACTGGATGAGGAACCACATTGTATTTGTCATTCCATTTGAACTATGCACATCTCTTATGGATCACTTGTATTTCGATTTATTGCTTCCGCATTTGTGAGCCCCATATATTATACTCTGATTGTGTTTGATCTTTGTAAGTTGGCCTTCGGAAACCACGGGTTACTGGCCATCACGGCACCATTCTTCTAGGGGCGGTTTGGGGTCGTGATAGAATGGTATCAGAGCACAAGTTCCTTAGTATACGTTATTCACAGACTTTGAGTCCTAAAGAGCATACGATTTCCTTTAGAAAGATGTTAGGATTGCATCATAGTGCTTGCTATTTGAACAAGGTGTGCATTGTCTTGACATGCTTGTTTGTTACTCGCCTACGTGGTGATTTGCTTATTTTGTTTAAAAGTCATACTTTGCATACTCCTAGCATCATGAGGAGAGGCAGACCTCTAATTGGCCGGGATCAGCCCGAAGACAGATTGGACAGACTGGAAAGGTTAGTTGAAGGTTTGGCCCGCGAGTTGAGGTAAACCAGGCAACAGTACGCTAGTGCCACTTCGACTCAGGCCGAGCAGACCAACGGCCGAAATGTAGTTCCGCCTCAACCTCTGCCAGTGTCGCAAGTCCCTCCGCAACCAGCCTTATATGGGGATGGCACGATAGCTTTGATCAGGGAGTTTAAGAAAATGAAACCACCGAGATTTTCTAGGGGTATAGAGCCGATGAAGGATGAGGCGTGGGTTTTGGAAATGGAAAAGTTGTTCGAGATCTTCCCTAGCACTGACACTCAGAAGGTAACATTGGCAACCTTCACATTAGATGATGACGCTCGCAGATGGTGGGTGATGGTTCGAGGAAGCAATCCAGACTTGACCTGGACCGATTTTTGGAGTTATTCTACAACAAACACTTTCCCCTAAGTGTTCGAAACCGCAAGGCTACCGAGTTTCAGACCTTGACGCAGGGCAACCGAACAGTGGCGGAGTACGACCGCGCTTTTACTGAATTGGCGAGGTTTGCACCACACATGGTTGACGATGAATATATGAAGGCTAGGAAGTTTGAGAGTGGGCTCCGCGGACCGATACAAGACCGGGTTAACCTGCACAATATGATGACTTACGCCGAAGTGTTGGACAAAGCCATTCAGGCCGAGGCTAACTTGAACAGATACCAGAGTTCGGAAGAGAACCAGAGAAAGAGGCAGAACTATAACGATCGCCGAGCACAGGTAGGCACCAAGAAGAAGACGAATGTGGGCAGTGCTGGTAACTTAAGGCAGGAAGGTAATGCTAAACCGACGTGTTCGGATTGTGGGAAGCAACATTTCGGGGTCTGCCGTCGGGCGTCTGGAACTTGTTATGAATGTGGTGAAATGGGTCATTATGTGAGAGACTGCCCTAAGACAAAGGCTGATGACAGCAAGAAAGGTGAGAATACCTCGGGTTCCGTTCAGAAAAGTAATGCTAGGAAAGGACAGATGAGGCAGGGCAGAGTGTTTGCATTGATGCCAGGAGACACTTAGAATGCTGAAACAGTAGTGTCAGGTATACTCCCAATTTGCTCTCAAGATGCTTATGTGTTGATTGATTCGGGTTCTACGCATTCGTTTGTGTCTGCTAAGTTTGCGGGGAAGCTTGATAGGGAACTAGAACCCCTTGATTATGTATTATCTGTGTATACTCCATCTGGGAGATCTATGATTGTTTCATCCATTTATAGAGCATGTATTGTTGTGATTGAGAATGTTAAATTGTTAGTAGATTTAATGCCTTTGGACATAACTCATTTTGATGCTATACTGGGAATGGATTGGTTAGTCACAAATCATGCATCTATTGATTGTGCCTCGAAGAGAGTCACACTGAGACCCCCAAACCTAGCCGAGGTTATTTTCCAGGGTAAAGGGGTAGTGTCCCCACCTTATTTGATTTCGTCCATTAAGGCCTATAAGTTAATTCAGAAAGGGTGTCGAGGCTACTTGTGTAGTATACTGAACGATCAGAATGGAAATGTTAATTTAGCCGACGTCCCCGTTGTTAATGAGTTCCCCGACGTTTTCCCAAACGAATTGTCTGGCCAATTAGCCGATAGAGAGATAGAGTTTACTGTTGATATTATGTCGGGAACAGAGCCGATCTCCAAAACACCCTACAGAATGGCCCCAACTGAACTTAGGGAATTGAAACTGCAATTACAAGAATTGTTAGATAAGGGATTTATTAGGCTGAGTACTTCGCCATGGAGAGCACCCGTTTTATTTGTTAAGAAAAAGGATGGCACACTCCATCTTTGCATTGATTACAGGGAACTTAATAAGGTCACAATTAAGAACAAGTACCCATTACCTAGGATTGATGATTTGCTTGATCAACTCCAAGGGGCGCGAGTCTTTTCTAAGATTGACCTTAGGTCGGGTTACCAACAGCTTAAAGTTAAAGCCGAGGATGTTGAGAAGACGGCTTTTCGGACAAGGTATGGCCACTACGAATTTCTAGTAATGCCTTTTGGGATGACCAATGCCCCTGCTGCATTTATGGATTTAATGAACAGAGTCTTCAAGCCATATTTAGATGAGTTTGTAGTTGTCTTCATTGATGATATATTGATTTACTCCAAGAGTAAAGTTGAACATAAGAATCATTTGAGGCTTGCCTTACAGATTTTGAGAGACCGAAAATTGTATGCTAAGTTTAACAAGTGTGAGTTTTGGCTTCCTACTATCTCATTCTTGGGTCATGTAATTAATGAAGAGGGTATCTCGGTTGATCCTAGTAAAATTGAAGCCGTAGTGAATTGGCCGAGGCCGACTAATGTGTCCGAGGTTCGAAGTTTTCTGGGTTTGGCAGGTTATTACAGGAAGTTTGTGAAGGATTTCTCCAGGATTGCAATTCCGTTGACACAATTAACTAAGAAGGGAGCACCGTATGAATGGACTGAAGATCGGGAGTCAGCCTTCCAGGAACTGAAAACGAGGTTAGTCACAGCACCAGTACTTGTACTTCCATCAGGTAATGAAGAGTTTCATATCTATAGTGATGCATCGCATAAGGGTTTGGGTTGTGTATTAATGCAAGGGGGTAAAGTCATAGCATATGCATCTCGTCAGCTGAAACCACATGAAAAGAACTATCCTACCCATGATTTGGAACTAGCGGCCGTTGTATTTGCTTTAAAGATTTGGCATCACTACTTGTATGGAGCTTCTTGTCAAGTTTTTACAGATCATAAGAGTTTAAAGTACCTGTTCACTCAGAATGAATTGAATTTGAGGCAGAGGAGATGGCTTGAGTTGATGAAAGACTATGATATGCAGATTCAATATCACCCAGGTAAAGCTAACAGCGTAGCCGACGCCCTGAGCAGAAAGTCAGTTGGAAATTTGGCATGTCTAACCATGATCTCACTGGAACCAACTATTGTCGAGGAAGTAAAGGCAAGACAAATGGAGGATGAATTTTTCAGGAAGGTAGCCGATGAGATTACTACAAAGCCGAGATCGGGGTACACTATTGAGAACCAAGTGCTCAAGTTTGAAGGAAAATTATGTGTGGTCGACGTTCCAGAGTTGAAAAGGAAAATTTTGCAGGAAGCTCATGCTTCCAAGTTTGCTGTTCATCTAGGAAATACCAAAATGTATCAAGATGTGAAACAGACTTTCTGGTGGCCGAATATGGAAAGAGAGATAGCCGAGTTCGTGTCCCAGTGTTTGCATTGTCAACAAGTGAAAGCCGAACATCAGAGACCAGCAGGACTTCTTCAACCTTTGCCGATCCCTGAGTGAAAATGGGAACACATCTCCATGGATTTTGTGATTGGTTTGCCGAAGACACAGAAAGGTATGGATTCGATTTGGGTTGTTGTTGATAGACTAACCAAGTCAGCACACTTTTTGCCTGTTAAGACTACCTTCAACGCCGATCAACTTGCCTTGCTATATGTGAATGAGATTGTTAGACTTCATGGAGTACCGATGTCAATTGTGTCGGACTGAGATCCGAAGTTCGTTTCCAGATTTTGGCAGAGTCTACAGAGGGCTTTCGGAGCCGAACTGAGATTTAGTACAGCTTTTCATCCCCAGACGAATGGGCAAACAGAGAGAACAATTCAAACACTCGAAGATATGCTTAGACTTTGTGTATTGGACTTACAAGGAAGTTGGGGAGTGCATTTTCCCTTAGTGGAATTCGCTTACAACAACAGTTATCAAGCTAGCATTGGCATGGCGCCGTATGAAGCTTTGTACGGAAGAAAGTGTAAGTCGCCGATATGTTGGACCGAAGTTGGAGACAGAGCTCTGCTTGGTCCCGAACTGATTCAAGTAACAACAGAGAAGATTAAACTTATTCAACATAGGATTAAAACTGCCCAGAGCCGACAAAAGAGTTACGCCAACCAGAGAAGGAATGAGTTAGAATTCAAAGTTGGGGATCATGTATTCCTGAAGGTTTCATCGATGAGAGGAGTTTCCAGATTTGGGAAGAAAGGTAAGTTAGCACCTCGTTATATTGGGCCATTTGAAATTCTTGACAAAGTTAACTCCGTTGCCTACAGACTTGCTTTGCCACCAGAATTAAGCCAAGTCCATAATGTGTTTCATATTTCGATGTTGAGGAAGTATATTCGGGATCCATTGCATGTAATTGACTATTCTGGGATTGAAGTTAATCAGAATTTGGGCTATGAAGAGAAGCCGACGTTTATCATTGACAGACAAGTCAGGCAATTGAGAAACAAGTCGATACCAATGGTAAAGATGGAATGGAAAGAGCATTACGGCAAGGATGCCACATGGGAGATGGAAGAGGAAATGAGAATCCGACATCCAGAATTATTCTCGGAACAAGGTACCTTAGGTTTGGGGACCAAACTTCTTTAAGGGGGGTAGGATGTAACAACCCTCACTTTGATTTAGTCATATTTGCATACATTCATGTATGATCTTGTTTTGCTATGCTGTCTTTGCAAAGTTTTGCCTTGTCTTGTTTTGTTTGAGACTTGCCTTGTCTTGCTTAAGCATTGCTTGCATGATTTTGTCCTTTGCTTGGGTGTGGCCGAGGTCATCTTGAGCTTAGTTCACTTGTGAACCTTTGTACTTAGAACTATTTCGGAACCACTTGGTTGACCTTCACCTCCACCCCGGCATGATAGCCGAGATGTCGCTTTTCAGGCCGAGATGTTTTGCATCTAGTGATCTTTGTCCTTGGGCAGGTATGGCCTAGACCGAGGTGTGGCACATCCAGGCCAAGGTGTGGCACAGCTTAGTCAAGTGTCGTCCTCCCTAACCGATGTCTTTGTTACCCTGTCGCCGAAGCTTTGTCTTTAGCCGATGTCCTTGATTGCCGATGTGTCTTGCCTTAGCTTGTTGCATACGCTTTGTCAGAGACTTGTCTTATCAATCAGTCACTTTTGAGTTGAACCAACCCTGTAGTGCCACGTGTCCGAGCTGAGTGTTAAGACAGCCGGCAGACTTAGAAACAAAATCATTTTTGTCTCAAATCTTTGTTTTAGAGAGAGAAGCTCTAGGGGAAGAAGGAAGGAGTTTAGAGTGAGAAAGTATAGTTCCGAGCTTGATCTTCGAGGATCGAACCGTTAGATTTGAGTTTTAAGGTTAGATTCTTGCTCTACTCTAGTTATTCTTATTGACTATCAAGCTGCATTGCATGATTGAATTCGTTTTGCATGCCATGCAGTAATTTGAAGTAGGTTTTTGAAGAGAAAATAATGTTCATGTGCTCTTGAAGAAAAGTCTCGTTTTGATCCAAAAGTTTGGAACAAGAATTATGTTTTTGTGTTTGTTCTTGCATGATCTTCTTGTATGGGTACCCAGGTCCATGTTTTTTTAACTCTTAGCATGAAATCTCAGTTTTGAATAAACGAGTTATGATTCTAGCATGCATGTTCTTGATGTTCTTGATGATCTTGTTCTTTGCATTCTTCAAGGGGGAAACACAGGTTTTCCTGATTTCGTTTTTGAATGTGGCCATCAGGACCACACCTTGGCAAGGAGGTGCAAGACCTCAGCTAGACCTGGATGGTACCCTGTGTGTTTCCATGAGGTGGAAAATAGTGTCTTGACTCCCTGCATGTTTTGCTTTGTTATTTACTTAGATTTGGTGAGAGAGTGCTGAGATCACTTGCATGCATGTAAAGCTTGTTTTGAGAATGTGATTTGCCATGTGATTGTAGGACTTTGACCTTTGCTTTGAGCCTACACCCGAGAAGATCTAAGTGAGTGGTATTTTTAATAAAGCTATGTTATACTGTTTTGATAAATCTTGTTTTGCTTTGTTTCGACGAAAGTATTTGTTAAGCATGAATGATTAGCTCCACCTTGATGTATCAAGTATAAGCTTTGTTCGATGTCATCTTTGAGAAGTCCCTTGTGCTGGAGGACTCTAAACTTTCGCAGCACTAAGTATAAAAGGATACGGTCCTTTCTTGGAATGACTATCGTGTTAAAGCGGGCTACGGGCCTAAGTAACACAAGATCCATCGTGTTAAAAAGAGCTACGGGCTTAAGTAACACAAGTCCCTTGTGCTGGAGGACTATAAACTTTCGCAGTACCTTTGACTAATCGATTACGGATCGTGCAGTCTTTGTTTTGCCACTGACGGTTTACCGCGTGGATTGGTTTGTTCGGAAAGCTTGATTTGTGTTTTGCCGATGCCAGTGAGCATCCCTTGAGACTTGTAAGACTTGATAGATGAATACGGTTCGTCTCTTGATTTGATAAGGTTTTGATGTGTTTTGCTCAGAAAGGATCTCGGCTAATATTCGTATGGTTTTGGCATGTTTTGTTTTGAAAAGACTTCGGCTATCATTCATGCAAAACCTTTATTACTTGTACCATTCACTGAGTATCCAAGCTCACCCTCTCTATATATATGTAGGTGATGAGCAGGACGCCGGCGACGCCTAGATATGTTTTGCAAGCTTGTTTTGGATTCTGCTCACGTCGGCTTGACTCATATTTATGTCGGCTTTGTTTTGTATTCATGTCGGCAATGTTGCATTTACGTTGGCAAATCTTGAAAATCATGCTTTTTGGCTTGTACTCGTTTTGTTTTGTGTATGTCGGCTCGAGAAGCCTTTTGATCAAGATGTAACTTGTGATTTGTTTATTAAGGACTGGATGAGGAACCACATTGTATTTGTCATTCCATTTGAACTATGCACAGCTCTTATGGACCACTTGTATTTCGATTTATTGCTTCCGCATTTGTGAGCCCCATATATTATGCTCTGATTGTGTTTGATCTTTGTAAGTTGGCCTTCGGAAACCACGGGTTACTGGCCATCACGGCACCATTCTTCTAGGGGCGGTTTGGGGTCGTGACACCGGTTTTGCTGCAACAGAGAACAACAAGGGGCATAGCAGTGTATTTGCAAGATATGTGTGCACTTCCACACTCCTTATCATATCTCAAGCTCAAAGGAGTATGGCACTTGACTCTCTAGCAAACAACCAAGCATTTTCAATGCATGGTGGCCAAAGGATCAAGCTTGCGGAAAACTCAATGAATGCACACATAAGACTCGAAAGGCCTCCACCCTATCATGCACAATCAAGGGCGTCGGTGACCGAGAAATGTGACACACTTCATCACTTCAAGTATGAAACATCCCACATTTCTCGTGTTTGGATTAACGTCCGACCCAAACACATGCAATGCATCATAAACATGTTATCTTGACATGTTTTACTTTGATTCATTTTGTTTACTCATTTTAGATTAAGTCCAAAAGTGAGAAGTCCTCTGATTTGAAAGACGGACTAAGCCACAAGCTCCTTGAGTATGAAAAAAGCATCATGCCCTTGAGCATAAACGCCTCAATTTCATGCTCAAACCAACAAAGGGCTTAAGACTTCTTTCAAAGTGATACAACAAATGAAAGATGGCATGCAATGGAGTGCAATGGCATGCATTTTAGCTCTGAAATGACATGCTAAACAACATCAAATCATGCAACAATGCATGCAACGCATGCTAAGAGCCGAAAGCATTCAAGCAAGCAAAGAGCATAACACTATAGGCATGCAATACTAAGCACAAATGACCAAACCAACCCTGGACAGAGGTTAAACATGCCAAAACAATGGCCTAATCATGTTGAAAATGAAGCACCAAAACCTACAACAACATGCTCATATATTGGCTCGCAAGCTAGGCATTAAACACAATGAAGGCATGAATTACATGAGAGTATGGCAAGGCTATATGCTCTGAAATAACATGTTAAATGGTGCCATACCATGCAAACATCACATGCACAATATGTTAAAAGCCCCGAAACTCAAAGCTAGTCAAGGCCTTTTACACTACAACCATACTAAGCAATGCTCAAATGACCCTAACCATTCAAAAAAGATCTAAGGTAGGTCAAAATAGTAGCAAAAACATGCTAGACTTGTAGCATAGATGGCAAGAACAATAAGCTCATGTATTGGCTCACAAACAAGGCATAATGCTCAACTTTTCAAAAGCATTGAAAGAGTGATTTAAGTGGAAGTATGGCAAAGATATAAGCTCTGAAATCACTTGCCAAATGATGCCATATCATGCACACATCACAAATATAGCATGCTACGAGCCTCAAAACTCAAGACTAGTGAAGCCATTTACACTATAGCTATACAAAGCAAGCCCCAAAGGACCAAGATGATTCAAAATAGTCCTAAATCATGTCAAAATAATGCCAAAACATGCATGGAGTATAGCCAAGACAAGCTAGCATGAAAGGCCAAAACACCGAGTACACTAGGCTAATGGGCAAGATTGCACTACAAGTGCCAAAACCAAGAAGAGGTGACTCCACCAACCAAAATCAGAGTTATGACATGGCAAATAATGGCTAGAAACATGCTTGAAATAAGCAAATTCAAGGAACAAAGACATACTACTTTGCAAGGCTACAAGTAGGATTACACTACAAGTGCAATAAGCATGCAAGAGGTGACCATAACAACCAAAAAAAAGAGTTAAGGTAGGTCTGAAAAGTCACAAAAATGAGCCTAAAAAAAGCCACAAAGGAGTAGAAACACATGCTCTTTTGATGGGCCATCAACACAAGTAAACAAGAGAAGAGGATGGGGGACAACCCCCACCCATTTGGGACCTCAAAACCACATTTCTACCACTGAAATTTCTCTGGAATTCATTGGTAGGAAGGCCAAATGGAGATAGTTTCAAGGGCTTTAAAAGGTAGCACAAAGCAAAGCAAATAAGGCACAAAAGAGTGAGAGACACCCCTAACTCAAACAAGGCCTTAAACAACCTTTTTAAACACTTCAAAACAAAGGTTTTTATAGTTGAAAGCTAAGCCAAAAGAAGCATGCAAAGATCGCTAAGTAAGCAACTAAAACAAAGCTTTAAAGAGAATACGGCTTACCCTTGAAGAACAACAAAACCAGCAGCTTTTCTGAGCCAAAAACCAGCTTTTTAAGCTCCAAACAAACCTTCAAGAATCTCAGCTCCAAGGTAGTGGTGTTTGACTAGGTATTCGTAGGCAAAAATGTGAAGAACACTCACTTTTGAGCACAATGTAACAAAATATATAATTATATATATATATATATATAGAGAGAGAGAGAGAGAACTCTAGAGAGAGTGAAATTTTTTTGACTCCAAAATCTCAGAACCTCTGGGAAGGGAGAGAGAGCTCCCTTCTTATAGAACAATGCAACCACAAGCTTGCTTGACAAGCTTAAACTTGTTTGAATCCCTCTATATACGTAGATGGAGGATGCATTCAGTGGCCACCAGCTGGTACAACTGGCATAAAAAATATCTGCAAAAGCAGAAAAAAGGTCGTAGACCACTTAAAGTGGTCGACCAACCACCCCCCCTAGTCGACCGACCACCTCAGGTGGTTGACAAGGGAAAAACTGGCTGGTATGGGAGAAAAAGGGTCTACAAAAAGAGGAGATGGTGGTGGTAGGCTGTAGACCACTTAGGCTAGTCGACCGATTACCCACCCTAGCTGACCGACCACCAAAAGTGGTCTACAGGGAAGAAAAGTGGTCTACAGGGGAGAAAACTGGCTGGCAAGGGAGAAAAGTGGTCTACAAAGAGAGGAGAAGGTGGTGGCAGGCTGTAGACCACTTAGGCTGGTTGACCGACCACCCATCCTAGCTGACCGACCACCAAAAGTGGTCTACAGGGAAGAAAAGTGGTCTACAGGGGAGAAAACTAGCTGGCATGGGACAAAAGTGGTCTACACCCTTACTTCTCCCTCCAGGCAAAAATAGGGACCAAGGGTTAGCTTAGAACAAGCACAAAACCAAGAAAGTTCAGAGAATCAGAGGCAAGGCACGCAGCCGACAACCCTGGGGACTCCAAATGAGCACAAACATGCGCAATCACCGAGCACTCAATCGATGACGTCCAAGTCTTTAGGACGGTCAAAAATGAGGTATCTACAGTTGCCCCTCTTTGACAGAACTCGGAAGTCATGAAATGACGGGAGTGAATGTCAAAGCCCAGAGATGACCCATTTTTGACAACGCCGAAGACTTAGACAATCAGGCAAGATAACAAAGAGATGCGCCCGCAGGCTGGGGCAAGATGCAAATGACATGCACAATGCAGAACATAACTTATGATTATGCAAAGAAGGCTGTAATGAAACATTTGAATGCAAGTGCTAGGCATGGTAAATGCAACATTTTAAGCAAGCGAATAAAATAAAACAGTCTCACACATCCCTACAGAAAGGATGTTAGAAGATTATGCAATATTAGCGAATACAGTGAGCATGTGTGATAGATACACAAAGCGAACGTGTGATAGATATACAAAGTGAACATGTGTGACAGATACACAAAGCGAACGTGTGATAGATACACAAAGTGAGCATGTGTGATAGATACACAAAGTGAACGTGTGATAGATATATAAAGTGAGCATGTGTGATAGATACACAAAGCGAACGTGTGATAGATACACAAAGTGAGCATGTGTGATAGATACACAAAGCGAACGTGTGATAGATACACAAAGTGAGCATGTGTGATAGATACACAAAGGTGAACGAAGTGTGATAGATACACTAAGTGAACATGTGTGATAGATACACAAAGTGAACGTGTGATAGATACACAAAGTGAGCATGTGTGATAGATACACAAAGAGAATGTGTGGTAGATACACAAAGTGAGCATGTATGATAGATACACAAAGGTAAACGAAGTGTGATAGATACACAAAGGTGAACGAAGTATGATAGATACACTAAGTGAACATGTGTGATAGATACACAAAGGTGAACGAAGTGTGATAGATACACTAAGTGAACATGTGTGATAGCTATACAAAGGTGAACGAAGTGTAATAGATACACTAAGTGAACAAAGTGTGATAGATACACTAAATGAACAAAGTGTGATGGATACACTAAGTGAAGAGAGTGTGATAGATACACGAAGTGAACAAAGTGTGATAGATACACTAAGTGAAGAGAGTGTGATAGATACATGAAGTGAACAAAGTGTGATAGATACACTAAGGTGAAGGAGTTGTTCTCTTACTGAGACATAAATGATCTTGTGCGGAACTTCTTTGAATGGACCGTACGCATTGTAGACACCCCATTTTTGACCTTCCTTGAGACTTGGACGTCACCGTTTAAACACTCGGTGATCATCTATGTTCATGTTCGTCCTGAGTTCTCGGAGGTCTCGGCCACACACCTTGCCTCAAGACCTCTCGACTTGACTGTTTTGTGTTTGGTTTTGCACCAAACACTTGTGTTTTGCTTTTGACGGGCAGGGAATGGCTTGTTGGCCATCCCCACACCTCACTGGCCATGGCTTGAGGCCACCGACCATTGTTTTGTTGCCATCGGCCAAATGTTTGGTCGGCCGACACTCTTTGTAGTCAGCCGACCATTGTTTTGGCCAATTTGTCATTTTTGGCTGGCCGACCACTGTGCATCTGCTTTTGGTAGATATTTTGTGCCAGCTGTGATAGCTGGCACCCACTTTGCACCCCCTCCATACACGTGTATGGAGGGATTTCAGTCTTGCTTAGCTTGTTTTGTAAGCTTTGCAAGAGTGAATCTCTATAAGAAGAGGGCTTCTCCTCCCTCCTCAAGGGTTACAAAAAAGTTCCAGAGAGCTCTGAGATTAGGGTTTGCATAAGTGTATCTATCTATCTCTATATCTCCCTCTCTTTTTGCCTTTGTGTGTGTTTGTTCTTAGTTTTGCACTAAGGCACCTACCATTACACTATACCTTGGTTGCTGAGGAGCCAAAGGGGTGTTCTTGAAGTTCTTGAGTGGATTCAAGCTAAGAAAGGCTGCTGGAACTCCTTTCTTGAAGAGGTCTACAAGGGTGAGTGTTCTTGCTCTTTATACCCAATTTTTGCATAGGCTTTTAGCCATCCTTGCATCTGTTTTTAAGCTTAACTTATAACATATAAAAGTTCTAATTTTAAGTGCTTAAAATAGTTGTTTAAGGTTGATTTGGTGTTTGGGGTTGTTTGACCCCTCTTAGGCCTTGTTTGGCCCCATTTTTGTGCTATTTTGGTGAGCTCTGGGACCACCTTGTTTTGGCCTCCTCACCACTAAAATCTAGAGGGATTTCAGTGCTGGGGATGGTGCTTTAAGGTCCTAAGAAGGAGAGGGTCATCCCCTTTCCTTGTTGCCTTCAATATTGGCCATTTTAGCCTCATGTGTGAGCATCTTGTTTAAGTTCATGTTGACCATGTCTTAAGTGTTATTTGTATTTATTTTTCCATGATATAGCACTATTTTTAATTGATTTAGACACATCATGCTTGGTTTGCATACTTGTCTTGTAATGCCATGAATTTGCCTTAACATGTACTTAGCATCTAGACCACTATGCTTACTTGTTTTGGCCAAGCTTTGTGAAGCTTTTGTGCATGTTTTAGTATGCTTAAGGTCTATTTTTGGTTATTTGGGCCATCCATGACATCCTTTGTATAGCCACCTTGCATTTTGGCTTGTTAGCCTTAGGTGTGTAAGTGTTGAACATGCTTTACTTGGCTCATTTCAGTGGTTTGGAACCGCTTACCATGTCATTTCAGTCCATATGGTATGCTTGTATGCTTGCATTTGACGCTCCTTTAATGCTTTAAAAGGTTGGTGTTTCATGTTCCATGTTTGTACCATTGTGCATGCCTCTAAGATTAGGTCATTTAGATGCCATCTAAGTGGTTTTTGGGGCTCATTTTGGCATGATTTGGGACTGTTTTGGTCCGCTTTGGTCATTTGCTTCATGTGTCACATGACTATAGTTTAAGTCCTTGGGCTTGGTTGCATGCTTTGCTTGCATTGGTAGGTTGATTTGGCATCATCTTCTACATATTTTGAAAGCTTATCATGTATGCTATTTGTCCTCTTTTAAGTGTGCTTAAAAGTCCCCTCTTTATGCTTGAGTGTTGGTCCATTTGTATGCATGTTTGCATGTGCATTTGTACCTCATTTCCATAGCATTTGGCCACTGTTTTGGGCTTGTTTGAAAGCTACCTAAAGTAGCTTAAGTCCATCATTCACATGTTGTTGCATGCTCGCCTTGCGCGTTGTTGCATACTTGGCCTATCGCATGTGTTGCATGCTTGAATCACATTGCATTTGGCATGCATTCCCTTTTTGTTTGGTTGCCTAACATGTTACATGCCTTGTGTGCTTGTTTGCATTGTCACGTTGCATACTTAGCTTTCATGCCTAGGTTGCATTGCATTGAGCATGCATGCCTTGCCTATTGAAATCACCATGATAGAGGTTGGGCCATATGTGTTTATTTGGTTTGCATTTCATTTGATATTGAAATGGCACACTTGGTTTCTTGGGCCATCATGCATTGAAATGCGCGATTGGTGGTCCGAGAATCAAGGACCATCCTCCTTTGAGTCATGAACATGATAAGGAGGGTGTTGGTGCACACATTTGCTTGAAATGCATTGTCATGCCATGTTTGCCCTCTGCTGCTGTCAAAACAGGATTCTGCAGGCATATATGGCCGACCAACCACATCCAGTGCCGACCGGCCATGAATTGGTGGCCGAGAGCTCAGTAGATGGTCGATGACCACTCCTCCATGGCCGATGGTGTTCCCCCTTGGCCGGTGACCTTCCACTGTGATCAGAGAGTGTTCCTTGGGACTTGTGAAGTTCTCAGAGATGCCAAGCAGTGTAAACAGAGGTAGCTTGTGCATGGCGGTGGATTTCCGAGTGAAGCCAACCCGAGCATGCGTGCATCTCTCTTCCCGAGGCCTTTTACTGCTTTCAGTAGCTTAATTGATTCATTAATTAGTTGAGTGTTGTATAAATTAGTTAATTAGCTTGTAGGTTAATTAATTTGTATTATTCTTTTGGCCCCTCCGAGCGAGGGCGAATCTGTAATAAGTGTGCGTGCGTGCGATGCATGTCTTCCAATCCCACTTCTTTCTCCCTTTTACTTATCTACTTTTGATGGTTAGTATTAGGGCATATTTAATTTAGCATCCTTATGCTATGCATGCGTGCATCCATTCATTTGTATTGCATGCACCGGGCTTGGCACATCATACTAATTGCATAATATTTCAAATCTAACTTGAATACATGTTATTTGTTGCATTTCACATGCCATCTCTAGGATTAGCCGAGCCTATTCTAGTTGCATTTTGTATGCGATGCATTAGCCACTTAACATGGACTTGGATCATACATTGATTGCTAACAAGTTCTTTGTTTTGGCTCGGAGTACTCGGTAAGCTTTTTATGCTTTAGCATCTTGCATGAGTGTGAATGTTAACATGACAGCATGCTTACCATGTGGCTATATGCTTATGTGATGTAAACTGCTTGAATGCCTGTGGGTGAAGGTTGGATTGTTTGAGTTGGAACGACTCATTGAAATTCGTATTTTAGCCTACTCGCGAGTAGCAAATTTCAAACCATTTTCCAAATAAACGGATATGCGATGCTTTGTTCCAAATTAGGTGATCTGGTCTATACTTTTGTGTTGTGCGCATCACATAGTAAGATTAGCTAATTAATCGGAATAAGAATGCATAATGTTTTCAAAACTAGATATCATGCTTAGTAGAGGCCGATCTTTGATCGGGCGAGCAGGGGTGCTCATAGCTGACCTTCCCCAATCGTACCCAAGTTCCCGAGCCGAGGCAACTTTGGCAATGACGGACACGTGGCCTTAGGCAAACGAGTCAGAGTTTCCTAAATTCTCCCAAAATAAAATATTTATGTGGCGACTCTGTATCTAGCAAAGCAGTTCATGTTTCCTAAATTCTCCCAAAATAAATTATCAGTCTTGCATTGCATATTGCGAGATCAGATTAGGAACTGACACAAATCGAGTCTGAACTGTAGCATGAGGCCCACGATGGCGCGTCTACAGGCATTAGCTTTGAATGAACCGTACATATAATATTATGCATGAATGAGAAAGAAACTTGATAGGTACAATGCAATACAATGCATGATGTTTATGGAATGCAATAAACAAACATAGCAGCGCCTTAGAAAGCACCTCACAGGGTGAGTGGCGATGAACCGCTCTACTTTGACGAGGATCTCCCCTTGTGTTCTTCGAACTCTTACCTTGCGTTCTTCGAACTCTTTCCTTCAACACACAGTATAAAGATTCTAAAATGTCGACAAGGATTCTTCACATAGAACACGTTGGATGCCACTTTTCCTCTTGATCATATTCACAACTTTCCCTATTCTCCAACGGGGTGACAGACTAGGTTGGTTCAGTATCCAAAATTGAGGTGCATACACGCTATCTCAACCTATGGGGATTCCATACAGATTTCAAGCTGGGGATACACCCCTGGGTATTTAAACCAGAATTTAGTCTTGGAAATCCCGAACCTTTGCATTCTAGGCAACAGCCATTCGAACTCTAGTTTCCACCATCACAGTTGGTCTCCTAGGAACTCATTACAAACACAACCAAGATACCTCTGGCAGAGACGATGCATAGGGAGAGCACTTCTGATCACCTTTCTGGCTTTGAAGCAGGCTTAAGCTTGGAGTAGAGGCACACTTATACTTTGGAGCATTAACAAGGCCTGAAGGGCTACATTCGAAGTACAATCTCGGAATCTGAAACAAACTCAGATGCTCCAATTTTCTCTCTTTTCTTTTGCTTTGTAGTCTGAAACTTATGTAGCTTCAGATAGGTCCTGGTTTTACTGTTCTCACATGACCTGGGTTGAACCCTGTAGTTTCATGAAAGAACAAATCCTGTCTTTGCACAAATGTGAAGAATGACACAGCACTCCGAGCACAAAATGATTTTTGAATTTGAAATTGAGAAACGAGGTCTTAACTGGGTATTGAGCCCACGACTGACCATAGCAAAAACGACTCAACAACGAAAAACAAAGGTAAAACAACCTAAATACATCTATTGACACTCGAAACGACTCAAAACAAGAATCGAGACAAACAAAAACAACAGACATGACACTCAGACGTGTTCCAATGGCGAGAGACCTCTCAGTTCAGGGGGAGCCCACAGCTTCTCCGAGTAATGTTCCCACCCTTTCTTATTTGTGATTCTCACATCACTCTGGCACTCAATCTCTAGTTTTCTGAAAAAGCCCTTTTCTCACTTTTTCTCTTAGCATACATCTCTCTATTCTTTAGTCTCTCTCTCTTTTTTTATCCCTCTCCTGGGTGGTTGATGGATAAATAAGAAGTTGTGGGCTCTTGCCCCTAGTATTCAACTAGATGCTCTTTCTTCCGCTCACAACAGTGAGCTTTCCCACAGAGGGGTTGTGATGCGATTAGATGTGCAGCAGATCTACAGTTGACATCGATTGATGATGCCTTGGCTTGTTCGGATGTGATCAGACATGTCCAGATGAGGGAGTGAAATATCCTGATCCATTCCAATTTGTGCTTCGCACTGGGCTTGATACCTCAATGCTTAGAGGATGAGAGAGCTTTCAGCCGTCTGTTGTTAGCTTCAGTTGTGCCCTTTCTGGGAAATATGGTGCCCTTTCCGGCAAGTATGGTGCCCTTTCTAGCAACTATGTTGACAATGGGGAAAAGACAGAAAACCTGACTCGACTGTGCCCCTAGTTCATCATTTTGACCATTTTTTTGTTTTTGACTTCTACTAAAACAATTTTGAACAAAATGGGAGTTAGATTAACACGCTTGTTTGATTTTCTAATTTAAAATCATGCAAGTTAGGTTATGAAATCGAAAATTTTCCTTTTTGGGACCAAGAAATGGTCTAGTTTATGGAAAAATGGAGCAGATTTTCGAGAAAATTAGTCAACTTCATTAAAAATTCTCAAAACTGTTTTTGCAAATGGCCACTGCTCGACCAATACAGACTTTACTCTTGAGATGCACAACCTCAGATCCAAAACAATGGAAAATTGCCCCTTGTCTAAATGGTACTGCACGGCAACTGAAAGTTGCCCCTTGTTTGAATAGCACTATAGCACACTATACAAAGAAATAAAAGTTTCTTGTTTGAATAGCACCGCAACACATTGTAACTAGTTCTCATAGTGAAGATCACAACCGAACTCTTGGATAAAGAAGCGACAAAGATGATCGGAGCCATTACATGGACAGAGTTGATTTGGAAGTATTTATGACTGGACTTCAGAATGAAGTTGCCTACGTATCCCAAAGATGGGAATCAAGCCTAACGTAGTTCCAGGTTAAGGCACACTCGAGTATTAACCTCTCCTTTTACGCTCTAACTTTTGCCAAGGCTGCCCTTCTGGGTTTTCAACCTTGCGAGCTCTGTTTTTCTTTCCTTTTTCATTTCTTTTCATTCTTTTTCTTTGCATTTTTTCACTTTTATTCTTTTCTTTTCTTTTTTGTTTTTTTCATTTCTTTTTCTTGCTCTAACTTTTGCCTAGGTCGCCTTTCTAGGTTTTCGGCCTAGCGAGCCTCTCAAGGGTAAAAAGAAAGTGTAACTTTGTCCATGTTGATCGGTCATAGGATCTCGAAGCCATCCGAATCCAGGAGAATGGCTGCTGTTCACTGATGATGTAGAAGTCCATCGAATAAGGGCTAAAGTTGCCCCTAGTATTGTGGATAGGAACTCGGTTGTCCTTTAGTAATACTTTCTTCTTCCAGCTACCCGAATTTGGCATTCTTGCCAGTCTTCATTGGTTTGCAGAATGGCCCATTCTTTGAATCTTTGAGCACATCTGACATTTTGCCCCTAGTTCAAGGGACGCTTCTCTTCTAGCTTTACCAGCTTCTTTTGATAACATCTGATCTTCTTGATCTGACTTTCTTGCCCCTAGTTCGAGGGCTGCTTCAAATCTGACCTGACAAGCCTCCTTTGATGTCATACGACCTTATTGCCCCTAGTTTGTGGGCTGCTTCAAATCTAGCCTAGCGAGCCTCCTTTGTGGTTGACCATTGAACATTCTAAATCCAACTTCAAGCTTTGAAAGCAAAAGGGGTCGAGTCTTGAGGCTGAGAGTGATCCTATGCTACACAATCTCAAGAGCGATTCCACACAGGTCTTCGCAGGACAGCATAAAACATTTTTTGAAACCTTTTAAGAAAGCGACTAGTCGCTCACACTGAAGACAATGTAGAACCAATCTGGATCAAGCCAGGATCCTTCTTAGTATTCATATTAACAAGCATGATCTCATTCATTAAGGGCTCAGCACGCCTCTCTTTCTCTCAATTGATCAAATTTTTGCAAATCACGAGGAATTCCTTCCTCTTTGTTTTCATTACAGCGTTCGAAAAGTTTTGAAAAACTTAGGTCAATGCAATGATTTCAAGGCACACAAAAGTAGGTGAAAAGCACTTCTATTTCATTCAGATCTTCTGGCACAACTGGCTTCAAGGCAGAAACAAACTCAAAAGTGTGAAAATCACTCTTTATTTCATTCAGATCGCTCTGGCCAATGGCAGAAACAGACTCAAAAGAGTGTAAAAGACAAACACAAAACAAGATTGTGATGTCCGAGGTAACACACCCGAAATCACCTGACTCTAACACAGCAGGACTGACGATACAGCCCGACAGACCTGACTGACTCAGTAGAAAAAGACTGACTCTATACAACACAATAAGGCCGACTTAATACCCAAGTCAAAAAGCACAATAACCAGCGTTTGTACATTGCTCAAAATAGTGCATGCCATCCATCACATCTGGAGTAAACTGAACACCATCCGCAGATGGTTCATCCCCCGATCACATCACATTGTCCCCAAGTTCACTGATCCAGTGCCGATAGACTTTGCAGAGCTTGGTGCGGCGATGACCCCGTCGTCAATCAGATCTTGTATTTCGTGATGAAGACGAAAACACGTGTCAGTGCCATGGCCGATTTGTTGATGGAAAGCACAGTACTTGGCCGAATCATGGGAGAGAGGAAGTTTATTCAATAATGGCCGTGGCTCCAGGGGCTTCAGATGCCCTTTTTCGATCAAGACCTTCAGGGCTGCTGACAGAGACATGTACAGTAGGGTGAACACCCTTTGGCCCTGAGGTGGGTATTTGGAAAGTTGTGAGCTGGTTGTGTTGGATGTACTGGCGAAAGGGTCGGCAGGTGTTGACTGGGTTTGCCGATCTCTTTCGAGTGTAGGATTGGAACTGAAAGGGGTGTTTCTGGTATGACAGCCCTTTTCCCGGCTCGCCCCTTGATTCAAAGTGCCCCTAACTTGAGTTACAAAAGTGTCCTCCACAGTTTTTTCAACAACTACAAGCACTTGCTGTTTGTTCAGTCCTTCAGCCTTCAAAGCATCAACAGCCCACAGAAGATGTTCATAAGGACCAATGCCCGCCCCTACCTTGTTCTTACCACTTGCCTCCACCTTGCCAAGGGATTGGCCTTCTTCCAATGCATCCCGTCCCAAGACTGGGGAGCTTTTTGGTGTGAAATTTCTAGCATGCGATGTGGTCGATGACGGAGCCAATATTCCGAAGGCCAGATCTACCACAGTTCTTTGAAGATCTTCAATCATTTTCATCAGCTCAGAAATAGTGGGTTTATGGGCTTGAGATGATTGGGGTTCAAATGCATCCATCATGCATAAGTCCTTGCTTTCCGGGATAAACACCTCAAGCTTCGGTAAATGGGCCGGGGTGATGTATATGCTGGGGTCATAGGTGGATGGCAGTGTATGGATTAGATTGAGATGGAAAGGTGACGGGTCAGTACTAGCCCGAGGTCCTTTTGGTGGAGTTATGGTCTCTTCGTCAACAAGATCCTGAATCTTATGACGCAGGCGGATGCAACAGTTCGTGTCATGATCGTGTTGTTGATGATAGACACAATATTTAGCTGGGTCATATCTTGGTGGAAGAGGATTTGGAAGGGGTTAGGGTTCTAGAAGTTCTAGGTGCCCATCTTCTCGCAACATTTTCAAAGCTTAAGAGAGACTCATGTAAAGAGGATGGAATTTTCGGGCATGGGACCGAGTTGAAGTGGCTGGTTTCTGGCTATTGAGGGAAGTGGTGATAGAGTCTACTTCTGAGCATTTCACAGCTATGCTACCATCAGTAGTAGCATTGGAACTGCGAATAACATTCTTCTTTAAAGCCTCATTATCTTCCGCAAAGATCCCTTGTCTGATGGCATTCTCGATTTGAACCCCCATTTCATGAAGGGCTGGAAAGGTAAACAGAGGTAGAACGACCAACTTTTGCAATAACTTGCCATTCAGATTCCGAACAATCATCCTGATCTGATCTTTGTCGAAAGGCCTTGTAGTCATCATTGAGGCCTTTGCTCTCCATCTCGTCACGAACTCTGAGAAACCCTCATTTGGCTCTTGGTGGGTGACTACGAGATCACGAGTTATGACCTCAATCTGTGTGTTGTAGGAGTATTGAGCAATAAAGGCCTCAGCCAGCTTTTCCCAGTTCTATTTCACAGAGTCTTCCAATTTCGCATACCAGATTGCGGCTATCCCAAACATGGTTCGGCCAAAGAGAGACAACTTCTGGGCTCAAGTCAAACCCATTGGCCTAAGAATATCAAAAAATAGGTGGAGATGCACCATTGGGTCTCCAGAGCCATCGAAGCAGTTGATACGTGGCATTTTAAATCACTTCGGTAAGGTAACTGCAGATTCAATATACCCGTCCTCTAAATCCTGGATGGAGTTCACTCCTTGTGATCGCTTGAATAACTTCTCCAGTTTATTGACCTTAAGTGCAGCTGAGTCAACCTCAAATTCAAATGGAGCTTCACTTTGGGGGACAAGAGCTTTAGAGACCTGCTCTGGGATTGGCATCGCTGGATTGCCCTGAGTCTCTTGGACATTTGCAGTATAGGCAGTGGCTCCAGGTGTCGGGTTACCCATGGGAGGTGCATGAGATGCGGTCACAGCTGTTGTGTCAAGTTGTTGTAGCCGAGTTATCACTTCGGCTTGACAAGCCACGACCTCGGTCTGGCGGATGGTAACCTTCACTTGGTGGGCAGCATCCCGCTGCATGGCCTCCATAGTCTACTGGAGCTGACGCATCATGTCTTCCATACTCATACTGACTAAAGGGTGATCTATCGGATCTGGTGAGTTTTCTCTTCCAGGGGTGAAAACAAGAAACTGAGCCCAACTGCGCACAGGTGATACAGATAGTGACCGCTGAATTGGAGACTGTCGAACTGGTGATCTATGCCTAACTGGCCCTTCTTTGCCTTACCACTGGCAAATGAGACACTGATTGCCCTTGAACTGAATCTCTGACCTGACAAAGTCTATCAACATAAGTCCGGTGTACTCAGGGGATATTGGAGCCTTCTGAAGCTATGGTTCCAAGACTACCTAGCAAAAGAGAAAATAGACAGCATCTCAACCTAATTTCACCAGAACAAATATGAGCATAGCTAAATGACTACACTCTCTACTGAATTTTGCCCAAAATTCTGCCTGCAAACTGATTACCTCAGGCTGATACTCAGACTTGCAACTGATACATACCATCCTGTAGAGACATACCCTAACAGCACATAACAAGCAAGTGAGAGCCAAAACACCGCTATGGTGGAGTAGGGTTTCCCTGTCCTATCTTGTCAGGAGCTAGGGTTTCACTACGCATGCAGCGGTTTCAAACAACTTGCAATCGGGTAAGCAACCTGTCCTAGTTTGGAATGGTCTTCTATGGCTTCCGATATGCACTAGGTTGAATGGTCAAACAGGGTGCCTCGGCAAAACTGAGGTTTGTGTTTCCATCGTGGTAAAGCCCATAACTGGTCAACCTTATGGCACGCTTTTCCAAGCAAGCCTCTGGCAAACAGTTTAGGAATAGCATATGGCAAACACTGTGACTTAGGCGCACCAATGCAAATGCAATGCAAAGAAACACATAAGTGTAAACAAAACAACATATCATGAGTTCGAGTCAAATTCTCTAAATCCCCGTCAGAGTCGCCAGAAATTGTAGACCGCCCGAACTCACTCCGCGCGCGAGGGTACGAATTGTGTTCTAGCTACTTTAGTTCGAACTCCTGTCACAGTTCTAAATTTAATCTCACAAAGTGCAATGTAAGATTGATAAATCACCAAAGAGTCCAAATCTGGCAAATTGTTTTGGAAAATCGATTTTAATCAAAAAGCGCCAAACATGGACTGCTTTGCCAGATTTCAAAATCGCCACCTAAATATTTTGTTTTGGGAAAATTTAGGAAACCCTAACTCATGCCTAAGGCCACGTGTCCGTCATCACCAAAGTTGCCTCGGCTCGGGAACTTGGGTACGAGAGGGGAAGGTCCTGAAATGAGCACCCCCGCTCACCCGATCAAAGAATCGGCCTCTACTAAACATGATATGTTATTTTGAAAATATATGTATTCTTTTTCCGGTTTATTAGCTAACCTTACTATGTGATGCGCACAGCATACAAGTATAGACTCAATCACGAGAATTGGAACAAAACAATTCAATGTTTGTTTTTGAAAATGGTTTGAAAGTGCTACTCGCAAGTAGGCTAAAGCGTGGATTTGCCAACCTCAAGTCGGCTATAAAACATGATTTTGCCACTTCGCAAAGTGGGCTTAAAACTCACAATCATCGAGTTGTCCCAATTCAGGCAATCGAGCCTTCACCCACAGGCACTCATGCAGTTAAAGCACTTAAGCAAATAGCCTCATAGCAAACATGCTGACATGGCAACACTCACATCTCATGCAGTATGCTAAAGCGTAAAAACCCACAGTGTACTTCGAGCCAAAGAAAGAAAACTAGTTAGAAATCAATGCATGATCCTAGCTATGTTAAGATGCCTAATGCAACGCATGCAAAATGCAGCTAAATAGGCTCAGCTATTCTAAGATGGAATATGAGCGCAACACTTAATAACATACTTTGAAACATGTATTCAAGTAAGTATTGAAATTCAATGCAATTTGAATGATGCGCCGAGCCCGATGTATGCAATACGAATGAATAATGCACGCATGCAAAGCATAAGTATGCTAATTGAAACATGCCCTAAAACTAACCATCAAAAGCTGGCAAATAAAAGGGAGAAAGACTTGGGGTTGGAAGACATTCACATGCACACACACACTTATTACAACATTTGCCCTCTCGACGGAGGGTCCGAATAATAAGCTAACTAGCTACGCTAATTAAACTAATTATTACAAACCAAAACTAATTAATTATTCCTAGTAAACTAATTATTACAAAACAAATCGATTAATTAAGCACATTAACTAATTAAGTACAAAACTGACGAATTAGCTAACAAAGTAAAGCAGCTAAAGCAGTTAAAAGAGGTCCTCGGGGTGAGGGGTGCATGCATGCTCGATCGCCTCGCTCTGAAATCCATTGCTATGCCCAGAATTGCCTCTATTTGCATTTGATTTGATCTCTGCAAAGTGCACTAACTTCAGTTATACTTTCCAACATGGGGACCTCCTGGTGGGCTGTCGACTAGAAAATGGGGGCTGTAGACCAGAAAAACTGGTTATAGACGAGAAAAAGTGGTCAGTCGACCACTTCTACTGGTCAGCCGACCAATTGATTTGCCAAGCTCCAGTTTTGCTGTAACAGAGAACAACAAGGGGCATAGCAGTGTATTTGCAAGATATGTGTGCACTTCCACACTCCTTATCATATCTCAAGCTCAAAGGAGCATGGCACTTGACTCTTGAGCCAACAACCAAGCATTTTCAATGCATGGTGGCCAAAGGATCAAGCTTGCACAAAACTCAATGAATGCACACATAAGACTCGAAAGGCCTCCACCCTATCATGCACAATCAAGGGCGTCGGCGACCGAGAAATGTGACACGTTTCATTACTTCAAGTATGAAATGTCCCACATTTCTTATGTTTGGATTAACGTCTGACCCAAACACATGCAATGCATCACAAACATGTTTGATTCATTTTGTTTACTCATTTTAGATTAAGTCCAAAAGTGAGAAGTCCTCTAATTTGAAAGACAGACTAAGCCACAAGCTTCTTGAGCATGAACGCCTCAATTTCGTGCTCAAACCAACAAAGGGCTTAAAACCTCTTTCAAAGTGATACAACAAATGAAAGATGGCATGCAATGGAGTGCAATGGCATGTATTTTAGCTCTAAAATGACATGCTAAACAACATCCAATCATGCAATAATGCATGCAACGCATGCTAAGAGCAGAAAGCATTCAAGCAAGCAAAGAGCATAACACTATAGGCATGCAATACTGAGTGTAGACGTCCCCGAACGCATCCCGGGGGAAAGGGGAGTGCGAGTCCCCCCCGTTCTGGTTCGATATTGGGTCACTACAGTTCGAAGGACTCAAATGTCACGGTTCTTAATCTTGGACCGAAGAGTCCAAATCTGGCAAATCGTTTTTGAAAACAGATTTTTTGAAAGAAGTGCCAAACATGGACTGCTTCGCCAGATACAGAGTCGCCACCTAAATATTTTAAAATGGGAAATTTAGGAAACCCTGACTCGGTGCCAAAGGCCACGTGTCCGTCATCACCAAAGTTGCCTCGGCTCGGGAACTTGGGTACGATTGGGGAAGGTCACTTCGTGAGCACCCCCGCTCGCCCAGTCAAAGACCGGCCTCTACTAACCATGATATCTATTTTTGAAAACATCGTGAGTTCTTATTCCGGTTATTAGCCTAGGTTACTATGTGATGCGCACAGCATACAAGTATAGACTGAATCACCTGAATTGGAACAAAACATTTCATGTTTGTTTGTTTGAAAATGGTTTGATGGTGCTACCCGCAAGTAGGCTAAGACGCGGATTTGCCACCCTCAGGTGGGCTTAGAAGAACAATGGTTTTGCCACTTTCTAGTGGGCTTAAAACAAACATTTGATGAATTGTCCCGATTCAAATAACTCAACCTCCACCCACAGGCATTCAGGGCAGTTATATCACATAAGCACATAGCCTCATGGTAAGCATGCTATTCATGGCAGTCACTCACACGC
This sequence comes from Camellia lanceoleosa, assembly GCA_025200525.1. Taxonomy (NCBI): domain Eukaryota; kingdom Viridiplantae; phylum Streptophyta; class Magnoliopsida; order Ericales; family Theaceae; genus Camellia; species Camellia lanceoleosa. The sequence goes on from CM045767.1 coordinate 49,664,321, forward strand.
ATGCAAGGATGCTAAAGCATAAAACTCACCGAGTACTCCAAGCCAAAACAGAAGCTTGTTAGAAATTCATGCATGGACCTAAGCATACTGAAATGTCTAATGCAACACATGCAAAAATGCAACTATAGCAGGCTCGGCTATTCTAAACATGGCATGTGAAATGCAACAACTAACATGTATTCAATTTGGAAATGAAATACAAATGCAGTTTGTATGATGCGCCGAGCCCGGTGCATGCAAAACAGATGAATGATGCAAACATGCTGTCATACTGTATGCTAATTGAAATATGCCCTATATCTAACCATCGTAAGCGGGTAAATAAAAGGAAAGAAAGACGTGGGGTTGGAAGACATACATCACACTCACACACCCTTATTACAATTATGCCCTCGCGCAGAGGGTCTGAATAAATATACAGTCCGAAATAAAAGAATAGTACAGTCCGAAATAATACAGATTCCTAATTAATTGACAAATTAACTAAGAAAAACTCTAAACTGGCATGCAAGCCAGGGACTGCCTCGATTCTGATGAATGATGCATGTTGGGCTGCCTTGGCGCGGAAATCCACTGGGATGCCCCAATTAGCCTCTGTTTGCAATGTTTTTCGAAATGCGTGCGGACTACCAAAAGTCACGATTCTTCATTTTGCCGCAACACAGGCGGAAAAGGGCATAGCAGTGTATTTCACAAATATATGCATGCCTCGATCCTCATGCCACCAATCACGCACATCGATGCATGATGGCCGAGGAGTCGGATTGCACAACTCAATATGGGGTGAATGCAGATGAATGCTACAACAAAACCTAACTCCATCATGGGTGATCCGGAGTGTCGGTGACTTGGGAATTGAGACCCGTTCCGTCACTCGGAGTACGGAACGCACCTCGTTTCCCGTGCCCGGGCTAACTCCTATCCCGAACACGATGCAATATGCATGATGTGCATGAATGCAACTAAAATACAATCCTAGCATGCACAATGCTATGAAAATGAGATGCCTCGAAATGCGTGCACGCGGGTACGCAAATCGAGGTGATGACATAAAAGCATGAAATGACATGAAATATGATATACAATGAGACTAAAATGAAATGCCTCGAAATGCGTGCCCATGGACACGCAAACCGAGAAAATGGCATACGGAAACAGAGCTAAAATGGCATACGCAATGCAAGATGGGCTTATACTAACATGGGAGAGCCTCAGCCGCACCCACATAAGAGGCCATGAGATGAAAAAGATGCGCCTCGAAATGCGTGCACACGGGCACGCGAACCGAGGCAATGATATAAAGGCATGAAAATGCAAAATCGGGCTTACACTAACATGAGAGGACCTCAGCCGCACTCACGTAAGACGCCGTCGGATAAAAAAGAAGTGCCTCGAAATGCGTGCACACGGGCACGCAAACCGAGGCGGTGGCATACGCAATGCAAATGACATGGAAAATGCAAATTGGGCTTACACTAACATGAGAGGGCCTCAACCACACTCACATAAGAGGCCTAGAGATGAAAATGAAATGCCTCGAAATGCGTGCACGCGGGCACGCAAACCGAGGCAATGTCATACGAAATGAAATGACATACATAATGCAAATTGGGCTTACACTAACATGAGAGGGCCTCAGCCACACTCACATAAGAGGCCGAGAGATGAAAATGAAGTGCCTCGAAATGCGTGCCCACGGGCACGCAAACCGAGGCATGGCCCTAAGGCACAAAAATGGCATGCAAATGAGACGTGGCAAATGGCATACGGAAAATGTAAATTTCAGCAGCCAAAAAGATGCAAAAACAGCCCCCGAATTATGACAAAATTACACCCGATGCCCGAAATGCTACGTTAAGCACCCGAAATGGCCTACAGCCCTATTAAACATGCATAATTGGTATATGAAATGTAAAACAGTAGCAAGGCAGCCCCTAAACTAGCATTTTTTCAGTATAAAGGATGGCCAAACAACAATCACAAGTATGGCAAAAGTAGCATGCAAAAATGGGGGAAAAGAGGGGAACAATGAAACAAGTGATATGTACAATGTTCAAACTGAAAAAAACAGTTCTACAACATTAAAGAGGGACCAAAAATATGCACATTTACAAGAGATGACATCCTCCAATTCAGTATGTAGATATGCTCAAAATAGCATGCAAAATATGAGCCAACAAAGGCTATAACATGAGGTATCAAAAAGATGCACCAAACAGCCTAAGACCCTTAACAAAATAAGAAGAATGAGTTATTTTAAGACTCTTTCCAAGCCTGATGAAGGCTCAAAAACAGAAGCATGATGAGCTAGCAAGGCATGCAAAAATAAGAGTATAAGAGGGTATAGCATGAAGTACCAAAAGTATTCACCAAATAGCATAAGACCCTTAACAAAACATGACAAGAAGGAAAAAATAAGGCTCTTTTCAGGCCTGATGAAGGCTGAAATCAGAAGCCAAATAAGCTTAAAAAGGCATGCAAAATGGGGCCAAAGAGAGGTACAAAGAGAGGCCATGCATGGAGGCCCCAAACAAGATTGATCCTTCTATAATGTTTAGAGGGACCTAAAATAAGCTCAATCTCAGTTAATGGCATGCTCAAAATCAGACTTCAAATAGGCTAAAGAAACCATGCAATTTTACGGTAAATTGGAAGAATTACAAAACAAGTGCATGATAGAACCACCAAACATGGTTGAGCCCTTCTTCAATGTTGAAGAGAGGCTCAAATAAGCCCACTCACAGTTTATTTCATACTCGAAAATAGATCACTCATAGGCTAAAGAATTCATGCAAAATATTGGCATATAAGAGGATATTGAAACAATTGCAAGATAGTGATCTCAAATAGGGTTGGACCCTTAATCAAACATGAACAATGGCTCAAAAAGACCTAATTTCAGTGAAGGTCGGAGCCTAAAACAATAAGAAAGTAGGCCTAAGAAATGAGGCAAGAAAATGCTACAAAAGAGGGAATTTGAGGCTTACCCTTGAAGATGAAACTTTTGCTACCTCTTGGCTTGAAAAATGTTACCTCCTAGCTTCTGGAAATCAACTCCAAGTGTTGGAAATGGAGTGGTGATGGTGGTGCTTGGTGTTGATGAACAAATGATGCAAGAAAAATGACTTTTGAGCTTTGAAATGGAGAGAAATGGAAGGTGGAAGCTATGGATCTCTCCCAAATGTCTCTCAAAATGTCTAACCCCTAAACATGAAGCCAAACCTCTCCTTTATAGAGGAAATACATCAAAAATATCTCCAAGACCCCTCTAATCCTCCATACACGTGTATGGAGGATTGTCCATTTGGAAACCAGCTGGCACAGCTGGAATACACTGAGGAAGAGGAAAATGGACGGCCAGCTCACAGGGGCAAAAGGGTCATTTTACAAAATGGGTGGCCGGCCAGCTAGTTTTTCTGGCCGGCCAGCTAGCTTTCAGAAGCTGCCGAGAAGAACACTGGACGGTGGGTGCTAGGGAAGTCCAAATGTGGCCATTCAAGTGTCCAAATTGAAGCCCCGGAAGTTAGATTTCCAATGGCGCAAACCTTGCATCAAAATTCCTCCTGTAGAAAACGTTATGCTCGTTTCCGTGAAGCCGCGCAGATCTCGGTCCAACCGGAGTGATGTCCTATTCAATCAACCATATCTTCTCCATCCGGAATTGAACTTAGGAGATTCTTAACTGAAAAATGAAGCCCCGGAAGTAATCTTTCCAATGGTGGTGGCCTCATACTTTAATTCCTCTTGTGCAAAGAGTTACGCCCGTTTCGGTGAAGCCGCACAGACTTTTCCTTCCCGGATCCACTTTTCAAAGAGGTTTCAAAATGGACAAAAGAATTACTGGCCGGCCATGTGTATTTAGGGTCCTCCCATGTGTGTACAACACAAATATGTGGTTTTGGCTCGAAGAAAATGGCCCTAGGGTGTTCAACATTAGCCCGGAAGTGAGAGAAACGGGCCCCGGGGGGGCGCCGGAGGAGCATAACTGGTTTCTGAGACAATTGCTAGGATCCCACCCCCCAGTGTCCTTCCTTATGATAAAACAGAGGTACCTGCCAAAAATGAACAAAAACCGATGCAAAACGAATGCTCGGGGCCCAAATCACGCAGTTCGGGGTCCCGAAAATAGGCTGTAAGCACCGAAAGTGGTGTTCGGCCACGAAGTGGGTATCTGAGACCTCAGTGTCCCTCGTTATGATAAAACAGAGGTACCTGCCAAAATTGAACAAAAACCGATGCAAAACGAATGCTCGGGGCCCAAATCACGCAGTTCGGGGTCCCGAAAATAGGCTGTAAGCACCGAAAGTGGTGTTCGGCCACGAAGTGGTATCGAGACCAGTGTCCTCGAAGGAGTAAATGAGATGCATGCCCAAACCGGAGGAATCGGAGATGGTTAGGCGGTCTCGAACCGAGGCACACGGCGACGGCCCAAAACCGAACCGAGCTCGAAATGGGCAAGATGGCCTCTGACCACGAAATGTAGCCACGGCCACCGAGAGATAGTCTCGGACCTCTCCTTCCCTCGTGAAAGAAAACAGAGAAAATCGAAGTATGGTTCGCAAACCGAGGCAAGGCATGTAAGAGAGTTCTAAGTCCGGAGGCGTAGGCGACGGCCGCGACTCTGAGGCTTCTGAACGAGCACAATATGCAACATCACCGAGCGCTCAATCGGTGACGTCTGAGTCTTAAGGTCAGTCAAAAATGGGGTGTCTACACTAAGCACAAATGACCAAACCAACCCTGGATAGAGGTTAAACATGCCAAAACAATGGCCTAATCATGTTGAAAATGAAGCACCAAAAGCTACAACAACATGCTCATGTATTGGCTCGCAAGCTAGGCATTAAACACAATGAAGGCATGAATTACATGAGAGTATGGCAAGGCTATATGCTCTGAAATAACACGTTAAATGGTGCCATACCACGCAAACATCACATGCACAACATGTTAAATGCCCCGAAACTCAAAGCTGGTCAAGGCCCTTTACACTACAACCATACTAAGCAATGCTCAAATGACCCTAACCATTCAAAACAAATCTAAGGCAGGTCAAAATAGTGGCAAAAACATGCTAGACTTGTAGCATAGATGGCAAGAACAATAAGCTCATGTATTGGCTCACAAACAAGGCATAATGCTCAACTTTTCAAAAGCATTGAAAGAGTGATTTAAGTGGAAGTATGGCAAAGATATTAGCTCAAATCACTTGCCAAATGATGCCATATCATGCACACATCACAAATATAGCATGCTCTGAGCCTCAAAACTCAAGACTAGTGAAGCCATTTACACTATAGCTATACAAAGCAAGCCCTAAAGGACCAAGATGATTCAAAATAGTCCTAAATCATGTCAAAATAATGCCAAAACATACATGGAGTATAGCCAAGACAAGCTAGCAAGAAAGGCCAAAACACCGAGTACACTAGGCTAATAGGCAAGATTGCACTACAAGTGCCAAAACCAAGCAAGAGGTGACTCCACCAACCAAAATCAGAGTTATGACATGGCAAATAATGGCTAGAAACATGCTTGAACTAAACAAATTCAAGGCACAAAGACATGCTACTTTGCAAGGCTACAAGTAGGATTACACTACAAGTGCAATAAGCATGCAAGAGGTGACCATGAAAGCCAAAAATAGAGTTAAGGTAAGTCTGAAAAGTAACAAAAATGAGCCTAAACAAAGCCACAAAGAAATAGAAACACAGGCTCTTTTGATGGGCCATCAACACAAGCAAACAAGAGAAGAGGATGGAGGACAACCGCCACCAATTTGGGACCTCAAAACCACATTTCTACCACTAAAATTCCTTTGGAATTCAGTGGTAGGAAAGCCAAAAGGAGATAGTTACAAGGGCTTTAAAAGGTAGCACAAAGCAAAGCAAATAAGGCACAAAAGAGTGAGAGACACCCCTAACTCAAACAAGGCCTTAAACAACCTTTTTAAACACTTCAAAACAAAGGTTTTTACAGTTGAAAGCTAAGCCAAAAGAAGCATGCAAAGATGGCTAAGTAAGCAACTAAAACAAAGCTTTAAAGAGAATATGGCTTACCCTTGAAGAACAACAAAACCAGCAGCTTTTCTGAGCCAAAAAGAAAATTTTTAAGCTCCAAACAAACCTTCAAGAATCTTAGCTCCAAGGTAGTGGTGTTTAACTAGGTGTTTGTAGGCAAAAATGTGAAAAACACTCACTTTTGAGCACAATGTAACACAATAAAGAGAGAGAGAGAGAGAGAGAGAACTCTAGAGAGAGTGAAATTTTTTTGATTCCAAAATCTCAGAACCTCTGGAAAGGGAGAGAGAGCTCCCCTCTTATAGAACAATGCAACCACAAGCTTGCTTGACAAGCTTAAACTTGTTTGAATCCCTCCACACACGTGTATGGATGATGCATTCAGTGGCCACCAACTGGCACAGTTGGCACCAAAAATATCTGCAAAAGCATAACAAAGGCCGTAGACCACTTAAAGCGGTCGACCGACCACCCCCCCTATTCGACCGACCACCTCAGGTGGTCGACAAGGGAAAAAACTGGCTGGTAGGGGAGAAAAAGGGTCTACAAAGAGAGGAGAAGGTGGTGGCAGGTTGTAGACCACTTAGGCTGGTCGACCGATCACCCACCCTAGCTAACTAACCACCAAAAGTGGTCTACAGGGAAGAAAAGTGGTCTACAGGGGAAAAAACTGGCTGGCAGGGGAGAAAAGTGGTCTACAAAGAGAGGAGAAGGTGGTGGCAGGCTGTAGACCACTTAGGCTGGTCAACCGACCACCCGTCCTAGCTAACCGACCTCCAAAAGTGGTCTACAGGGAAGAAAAGTAGTCTACAAGGGAGAAAACTGGCTGGCAGGGGAGAAAAGTGGTCTATATCCCTACTTCTCCCTCCGGGCAAAAGGGGGGGACCAAGGGTTAGCTTAGAACAAGCACAAAACTAAGAAAGTTCAGAGAATCAGAGGCAAGGCGCGCAGCTGACAACCCTGGGGACTCCAAATATGCGCAATCATCGAGCATTCAATCAATGACATCCAAGTCTTTAGGACAGTCAAAAATGGGGTATCTACAACACAGCATAGTTACAAAGTTACTACATATATCTTAAGGATCATTACTATACATGGATCTTACAAAAGCCTAGCTTACTACTCTTAAATTAACTCTCATTTCCAAACTAGTCAAAATCTTCTTCAGGATCCTCATCTACCGAGTCGGTTGCCTGGCCAGGAGAGCAGGGTGTATACATCGGTGAAGAGGGAACGTGCTCAGATGACACCTCGATTGGAAATGCTAGGATTGTTCTTGGTTGCACTGGTTGCTGTTCCACCTCCATTGGTTGACTGTTGTCCTGCCCAGGGTAGTGAGATACGTCACTTTCAGCTTGTACTAAGTGTCAATATAGTGCTTCGTCTGCCAATGCTCGACGTATCAAGGTGTCCATCTTTCGGTCATCCTGCTCCTTTTGGACTGCGTTTTTTGCTACACGACTCAGACACTATAGGCAGCTTCGAAACAAGGATCTCTTTTGCTCATTCATATAGTAAGAGTAGTCCGTCTCCACTTTCCATATTTCCTTCATGATCATCTCTTCAGTGGCAAATTCATCCTCTTTAGCACTTGGTATGATACGCCATGAGTTTTGAATGTCCAGTAAACGCACACACCCCGTCTCTTTTTCCCAATCTAATACACAATAGCAATTACAACAATAGAGGAAATAAACATGACATTCAAGTAAATAACATAGGTTACAAGGTTAGTCGTTATGAGTCTAGAAATCCCTTAAAGAGATTTCATCCTCTCAATCCCAAGAATCAGACGCGGATTATTCAGTATGCCCCCAATTTTCCTGCTTTGTAGACCTTACCCCAGACGCCTACCAACGGTTACATATGGCGTAGGGCCAACCGAGGACCTCAAAAGAGATGGTAAAATAGGGCCTTGCCCAAATCCCTCCTCACACTGAAACCACCTAGGGTTCGAATCGAATACAACCGCTCCATTCAAGGGTTCCGAAACAACCACTTGCGCAAGACTTTAACTTTCAAAAGGTAACACGTCCTACTAACCAATTCAATTTGAACATAAATTCATCTCATAACAATACTCATGTGACCGAAACCCCATTAGCCACCCCATTAAGTTTTTCGTTTAGATTAACGTTTTAAGTTAGTTAGTACAAGCAAGTAACAAAAGAATAAATTTGCATAAATGTGAGCATCATCAAGGAATAAAATAAAAGGTATACAACCATGATATATGTAATATCATACCAAGACATGATCATATATTAACAGACATATTCATGAACACAAGAGTATAAAATACCAATGCAAATAGAATTTCCAAGTTCAGTACCACTTAAAGATTAAGATCAAAAGGGCTATTTCAGATTTTTCATTGAACTCGTACTTCCTATGGTTTGTAGAGAATTTAATCTAGTTTTCAGAACATGTTTCAGAAATGGAATAGCTTTTCTAGATTTTTAGTTATTTAAGAAACACTCCAGTACTATCCAGATTCATCAACTGTTACGAAAATCAGATTTTCCTACAAAACGCTCACTCTTTTTCAATGAAACCAATATTTATTGAAAGATAACTCCTTAAGGAATATTTTGACATAAAACTGAGGTCCAAAAGAATTTTATATATTTTTATAGAATTTTTGAAAGTTGGCTGTAAAACAGATTTTTCTTGCACAATACTCAAAATAAGAAGATTGGTGAGAAAAGAGGCCAACTAAGGAAAATTTTTCACTTATTTTGTGATGAAAACATAATAAATGATGTATCAATAACTCATGTTTTTAGAGTGATGGTATGCCTTTGAAAAAAAAATGTGAGATATGGGAAGAAAAAGGTAATTTTGCATTTATTAAGAGAAAATATGAATAGAAGAAGGATTAAAACTCAATTCATCAACTTTAGACACATGAACTCCATTACAACACATCTAAAAATGTGATTTCATGACTATAATAACATGTATTTGAAAAAGAAAATAGAAGGAGAGATAGTGATGTGGCTTACTTGAGACTTGGTTGGTTAGCTAACAAGATCTTCTCTTTCTTTCCTTTATTCCACCAAGCTCACCCTCTTCCCCTCTCTTCCTCTCAACCAAATGAAGTGTTTGTGTGTGTGTTCTTGTATGTAAAATGCTAAGGGAGGGGTGGTTTTTATAATAAAATTTGTGTAAAAGGTCCAAAATGCCCATTGGTTGGAACTAGATTGGATATTTTGGATTTAGTTTGAATTCAATGGAATAGTGGATGATTAGAGGCCTTAATTGAGTACCAAAGCATGATCTTGTTAGGGTTTTATCTTAATCAAACTATCCTAGTTACAAGTACAATGCATATATACATTTATATATAAGTCTGTACCTTGGTTAAAGATTTTCCTTAATCCATACACGTTTGTTTCAAAAAGTACACTCATTGTATATATATATATATGTATTGGCCGGCCACATGATGATGATTTGAGGAGATTATTTTATTTTTTCTTGTGTACAATTGTTGAAATTTTCAAAATATGGTGTATAAAATAGGTTTAAAGGTACAAGTGTATATATATGTATATACATATAATAGTACTTGTTTGGGGTGAATTAGTGATTTAATAAAAATGTGAGGGCTTTGGATTTAATTTATGAATTGGAACATTTATTTTAGTGTGGAATTAAATTAAATTAGGGTTAGAGAATCTAATTCAGTTTGGATTTCTCGTTTTGAATAAAAAGGCGATCAACCCATTTAACGTGATAAAGACCGAAAAACCTAGAGTTTTCAAGTGGTAATTCCATATTTAGGAGTCAATTAATTAGTATTAGGTACTAGAAATTATTTCTAAGTTATCAAATCGATTAGGGTTTACGAGTTTCAGTTGGCCCATGTATTCTGATCATAGGGTTAAAATTACAATTAATTAAGAAATTGATGAACTTCAAAGAATTAATTTAAAAAGGGACTTTTAAGAAATAAAATTTTCCGGGACCTGACAGCCTAATTTGACGCTAGAAGGAGGGCTCATCTCTCCCCCGCTACTGCTGCCCAGTACGCTGGGGCTTTATGTTGGGGCAATCCCACATCGCCTGGGTGGGACGGACCGACTTCATTTTATAAGCGTAATAGCCCCCTCCACTTGTTGAGGCACATTTTCCCCCAATGTGGAACAAAACCATGAGGGAAAGCAGATGGTCATCCCTACCCCTAGAGCGGATAATATCCCGCACGAGTTGACAAGCACACAAATTTATGTTAGGCAATCCCACATTTAGGAGATTATAACTTCATTATAAGCATACCGCCTCCACTTATTGAGACGCTGCTTTTCCCCGGCGAAAAAAACCATATGGAAAGCAAATGGTTATCCTGTCTTAGAGTGGACAATATCTCGCAGAGTGCGAATGGACAGCACGCCAATTTGGTGCTAAATTTGCGTGCTTGTCCACTCGCCTGCATTTATATTGTCCACTTTAAAGGGCAAGGATGGCCATCCGCTTTCCTCATGATTTTGTTCCTCTTTGGGGAAAAATGTATCTCAACAGTCAAGGGGTCCAAGATGCTTATAAGGTGAAGTTGGTCCGCCCTCTCGCGCATTTAGGATTGCCCTAACATAACCCTCCAACAGATCGCCATAACAAAGATGAGAGACGAGCCCTCATTCTAGCGCCAAATTTGCATGCCCGTCCATTTGCATCTTGTAGGGATGACCATCTACTTTTCTTCACAGCTTTTGTTCTTCCTCGAGAAACGCGTCTCAACAGTGGAGTCACAAGATGCTTATAAGGTGAAGTCAGTCCGTCTCGCCAGCGATGTGGGATTTCCCAAACATAACCCCTCAGTACTGGGTAACAACAAGGAGGAGAGATGAGCCTCCTTCTAGCACCAAATTTTGGCCCATCTCTATGCCTTATTGATATTGTCCGCCCGAGGGGCAGGATGACCATCTTCTTTTCCTTAGGGTTTTGTTCCTCCTCAGAGAATTGCATCTCAACAGTGTAGGAGGCCAAGACACTTATAAGGTGAAGTCGGTCCATCCTCCCAAGCGATATGGGATTGCCCCAACATATGGTATCACTAACCATTAGTAAAATAACACATGGAGAGTTAATCCCACTTGCCAAACATAATTAACAATTCAATAATTTCACATCTTTGTAATGGGGTTAACTATGTTTATGCATAAATGATGATGTGATATCAACTTTATAATGAATTTTTTACAATTTTTTATATATAATAATGTGATTTGTTGTAATTTTTTCATTTTTAGTCAAACAACCACCATTATTTTCCTTGCTTGAAAAGCGCCATTACGAAATCATTCTAAATGTTATTTCTAAATAAAATTTTCATTTGTTAATTAATTTCTTTTTTTGAAAAATAAATAAATAAATAAATAAAATTACAAAATTGAGGGCGGCACATGCCTTTGGACCATTCATGGATCCGCTACTAAACACCCATATGGTACTCTAAATCTATCTTCTTCTTTTTTTCTATTTAAGGGCAATTATTGTGCTACAAAAAAAATAAAAATAAAAATAAAAAATTCATAGAATGAAACATAAAATTGAGACAAACAATATGTCCCAGATGTGGAGTCTACTATATGTGAGACATGGGGCTTATTTGGTTGTATAAAAATATTCTATGGTTTTGTTTGGTTTGGTTTGATTTTCATAAATTCCTTTCACAATTTTTTTTTTTTTAAAAAAAAAAAATTAGTTTCATGAAAATCAAAAGTATTTATCATTTTTATATAAGTTTATCTTTTTTATGGACAAAAATAATTTTTAAAAATTTTAAAATATATTTTAATATTGATTTTTATCAAACATATTTTTTTTTCCCCAAAGAATGAAACCAAATAAATGTCTAAAATGTTTTTAGAAATCTCATTTATTAGAGTACACACTGCATAATATTCATATTATGTACTAGAACCTTTTTTTTTAATTTATTAAATCAAGATATAAGTGTTAGATTGGGAAAATTAGTAAAAGTCTCTTTTTAAGAAATCGTTTAGTTATAGATTGTATGGAAATACTCTTATGATTCGATAGATCCTATATGTTTAGAATTATATTTTAGGAGGTTGCTTTTTTCAAATTAGATATTTTGACTAAAATATGTATTGTCAAACCAGCTTAGTAACATATGTTTATATGGCATTTTTATTAATGTTTCAAAATACACATCAAATCAAACCAAATTAAATCAAACCAAACCTTAAATCCCGTCCAAACGAGATTGACTTACATGAATTCTTTTTTCTTCACTCCAACTCTATCACGGCCATTTGATTAGTCAAATTAAGGAAATTCATATCTCTATTTACTATATTCGTACCACGCCAACCTAGGTTTGCCCCCTTCCCTAATACTTCTATCTATCTCAATCTATTATCTCTCAACTCATCTTCTATTAGTGCTTACTCCAACCCATTCACTAATATACTCATTCATAATTCCCATCTTTTCTAATCTTACCACATATTCACCTTAGCATCCTCATCCCACGACACTCATCTTATCTACATGTTATTTCTTAGTTGCCCAAAGATTTCACCCTATACAATATCATTGGTCTAATAGCCATTCTATTGAACTTTTCTTTTAGTCTAGTGGGTACTTGTTTATCACAAGCACTTCTGACACCGCCTCTTCCACTTTAAGCCACTATGCCTTAATTCTATGGATCATCCATTCTAATCTCCCCCTACCATTGTGATCATCAATCCCAAATAATGAAAATGTTCACTCTTAAGTAGTTCTTGGTTCTCAATCTTCACATCTCATCTCAAGGCCATTCATTGTTACCATTAAAATTACACTTCATGTACTTTGTCTTTGTTTCGCTTCCAAAATCCTTTGTAGTTAGTTTTTCGTGCTCCTTGGAGGGTTTAGTCTCCGAGGGTATGATAATCCTGCCATGCATCATACCGTGAGTTCGACTGGTTTCACAAGTGCAATGTGAAACAAAAAACAAATGAGAGTCCAAATCGACAAATCTTAGAAAATCTCATTAATCATCGTAGAGATGCCAAAAATGGATTACATTACCAAATTTCAAAGTTGCCACCCAAAATATTTTTGGAAAATTTAGGAACTCGTGACTTCGTGCAAAGGCCAGCTTGTCCGTACCGAACTGGTTGTCTCGGTTCGGGAACTTAGGTATGAAAAATCGAAGGTCATGAATTGAGCACCCCTCACCATCAAAGATCGGCCTCTACTAATCATGATGCGGAATTTTATCAACATTATATGCTCTTGTTCTCGATTTTATTATGTTAACTTACTATGCAGGTAGAGGCACACACAAGTATATTTGCTTTAACTTGCTTTTGGAAATGACTTGATTTTATGTGATTTTTTCATTAAAAGAGTATTTTGAGTGCACTAATAACTCAAAAGGAAAAGAGCAATGAGCTCAAGTATATACATTTGATCAAAATCATCCCCAATGCAAGTAAAAATAACCTTCATCCACAAGCATTCAAACATTTCATTTTGAGTAAGCATGTAGCCTTATGGTAAGATGCTAAGCATGACAACAATCACATACATGAATATGCTAAAAGCAAAATGCTCACCTAGTACTCAAACTCGAGGCAAGCCAAAGAAAAGAATATAGTTAGAAAAATACATGATCCTATATGCAAATGGCTAATGCAATACATACAAAAATGCAACTATTAGATTCATTTTATTAACATGTCATAAGGATCAATTTAAGGCATGCGTGTAACGCGCTTTTTAAGCAAGTAGGAAATGACAATGATATTCAAGAATGATGAACCGAACTTTAATGCATGCAAAAAATGGATACGAACTCCCATAGTAGTGATATGAAACGAAAAATGATGATACTATATGCGCAAACTACTTAAGCAAGCATGTAAATAAAAAGCGGAGAAAGAAATGGGGCCTGGAAGACATACAACATGTTACTAAATTTACTACGTCCTGGTCAAGAGGGTCCGAATGAACCCAGCATTAACTAACTACTAAAAAATCCAAAATGAATGAACTAATTAATTATTACAAGTCCCAATAAAAAGCAACTAATTAATTACAAATGAATCAAAGGCTAATATTAATCTTGAAAAGGTGAGGAATCACATGTGCATGAGTAAGAACATCCTTCCACAGAAACCCCCATCGCTCGCCATCGAAGCCGCTATGTTCACAATCAAAAATGACTCTGCTTTGGGCCTTAGGTGGCTTGCTTTTCGGGTTCCCTTCTGGATACGACTTGTCCCTACAATTCGAACTCCCTGTGGTTTTGAATCTAATTTCACAAGTATAATGTGAAATAGAAAAAACACAAAAGAGTCTAAATTCTGGCAATTCTTTTGGAAAATCGATTTTGAATAAAAAAATGCCAAAAATGGATTGCTTTTGCCGATACAAAGTCGCCACCTAAATATTTTTTGAGAAATTTAGAAAACTCGAGACTCGTGCTAAAGGCCACTTGTCCCGGTGCATCACCAAAGTGTCTCAATTTGGGAACTTAGGTATGAGTAGGGAAGGTCATGAATTGAAAGCATTCTACTCATATCTTGGAGTCAAAGATCTATTTCTACTAATCATGATGTGATTCTTGAGTTACATTATATGCTCTTGTTCCCATTATTAGACTAACATTACTATGTGCTGCACACAAGTATAGACTAACTTGCATTTTTTGAAGCGCATTTTGATTTCAGTGTTTGTTTGAAAATTATTTTTGATACTCGTCACTTGGAAATGTGAGTTTGTACATTAATCAATTTGTCCCAATTTTGGCAACTAGCCTTCATCCACCAAAGATTCAAACAATTATATCATCTAAGCATTTAGCCTCATAGAAAGCACGTTTTGCTACGACATGGCAACAACCACACGCAATGCAAGATGCTAAAGTAATAAACGCCACCTAGTACTCCTAAGGCAAGCCAAACAAAGCAAAATAATTAGAAAATATGCATATTTCTAAACAATGTAATGTGAATTTAATGCAACGCACAATATTTATGCCACTTTTAATAGGCCTCGGCTTATAAGATATGGTATATGAACCAATTCAAAGCATGCGATGAAGCACATATTCGAAAGCAAAGAATTTTGAATTTTGACGTTAGTTAGAATGATGAAATTTGAACCTTTATAGTCATGGAAAATGCTAAGTAAATGACATTAACTACCATTATAAGAGGAGAAATAAAAGGAGAAAGAAATGGGCATTGGAGAGACATACAATATTATTACATATTTTCACTCATGCAAGAGGGTCCGAATGAATGTCCAACTATCTCTAATTAAACTAACTATTACAAAACCAAATGAATGAAGTAAACAACTAATTAGCTAAGCTATGGAGATTAATAATAAAAGAAATAAATTAGTAATTTATTGGCAACAAGGGTACACAATAAAACTAACTATCTAAGCATTACTCAACACTAAACATTCATAATCAATTACAATAATGTTAATTATATTTAATTACAATGATAATGAGAGAGCATAATTTACAACATTTTACTATAACTTCAGAAAGCACAAAAGATGGCATGCATCTGACGGTTTTAGAAGCAACTATATGCGCCTTTCTTGGAATTTGGTTGCGTGTTTCAACCTTTAGCCATCTTGGCCCCTTGTTTTTCTACACTCTATTTACCAAAAACACTTATTTAATATATTCAGTCTGGCCCATCTAATGAAGCCCGCACAAGGCTCAAAATAGAACCCCATTGAGTGCCTAATCTCTTCTATCACAAAACTTTGTCTTTGTGCTTTGAGGTGAAAACAATGCTTGATTAAAATTACACTAAGCTCACATTATCCCTTCTTACACTTCTCTTTTTGTCATGTAAAAGCCCTCAAAGAGAAGAGATGGAATCATTTCCAAAACCATCAATAGAGCAAGTTGTTGCTTGATGATCCTCTACTACGATTTGGACAAAAAATCAATGAATGCAATGAATCAACACCAACCCCCTCCATACTTTTTCATGGAGTGAGCTTCGTTGCAAAGCGAATTCAAAGACACTTCATAGGGTTGTCAAAACACCATGAATTTGAGTGTGTGATGTACTCGACTGTAATAGACTTCTACATAACGTCATTTAACGGGCTAAACAATATAAGTCGTGTTCTTTCATGTTGGTTGGTTCATTTTAAGCTAAATTCATTAGTCTTTTTCCATTCTTTTAATCCATTTGTCTAAGGTGATAAATTACGGGCCCAACTATAAATGAGAAGCGATGTCAAACAGAAGCTTTGATTCTCAACATATGAAAGAGAGACCATGTCGTTGACGATGAACCTCCTCAGAGATTAAGCCATTAAACATAGATCTCTAGTCCATGTTTCGAATAACAACATCAACCCAGGTTGAAACAAGTCTCAAAGCGAAGAGGAAATGAATGGTAAGTTGCATTATTAAAATGAGACTCTTAACATGGAAAATCAATTTGAAAAAAGAAAAAGCTAAGAAATCAACATACAACAAGGTATATATGAGAACTATGATATAAACAAACAAACTAATCAAAAGTCAACCAATTAAATAAATCCCAGATACCTCTAAAACAACCCCTAATAGGTGAAAAATAGTGGCTCAACGGCATGAAAACGTAAACAAAAAGCTAAAAACAAGCAAAGAAAAATATGCTATAAAGAAGAACAACTCCACTTTTTAAACCTCAAAGCATGATTCTAAAATTTCTTTAAACTTTTGAAAATCAAATTGAAAGCAAAGGTGAAACAGCGTTTGAGTTATAAGAAGGAGCAAGAAAGAGTGCTAACTCTCTCTCATCTTCTTTGGTAGCTATCCAAATCCAAGTTTAAACACTTAAAATGGATTCAAGACAAAGATAAAACACAAGAAGTAGATAGCGAGATAGAACAAGAAGTAAAATGTAATGGTGTTTTATAATTTCAAAGAAGTAAGCTTTTGTCTGAATATCTAACTTGGTTCACACACTCTCAAGCTTGAATTCAGATGCTCAAGCCTTAACCAAAAGTCCAAGGTTATGATCTAAGGTGATGTATGGTGTAATGGATATTGATCAAGAGAGATAGGTTGGCTCAAAGATGACTTGTATAGGAAACATGAGCTCTCTCAGTATAGGTTCTTAGAAATTTTTCAAATTTCTTAAATAGAGGTATAACCTCATTTTTTATAGAATTTGAGCAAAAAGTCAAAATATCTCAAAAAAAGATAGTCAGAGCTCTACTCCAAAATAAAGAGGTATCACACGAGGCACCTGCCGTCTAAATACCTACCTAATTTGTCGTAATGTGTTGCCCCACTCCAATCGCTTCAAACTTAGTATATAAAAGTACAATGGTAAAAAAATGAACCTCTCGGTGTTAATGAGACAAGAGGTTTTGGGGATTATTCGAGGCTCGATTTTGATTCTCACCAAACCGAACGCTAATAAATGCTAGCTTTCATCATCGAGTACTGACCAAGCGCCTCTAAGTCTTGAATGGTCAAAAATGGGGTGTCTACATTAAGATCCTGCTCTGGGTTTTGTCGAAAATCATCACCGTTATAATCGACCGACCGGGTTTGATAGTGGTCGAATCGCATAAGACGCCTAATGGACACGGCGCGGTGCCAAGGATTCGTGGGAGGATCCGTTTTAACTTGTAAATAGAGTTAAAACTAGGGTTTCCAAAATGTTCATCATTCCTTTCTTCCGTCATGAAAATTTTAAGCGAGAGAGAGGGTTTGCTTTCAAATTATCAAACATCCCAAGGGTGTATTTAAATGATGATTAATGAGGCAATGATAGTATTTAATGGATGGAAGCTAAACAAAACTAATTTATAATCAAAGATTTGGGAAAACCGATCAATCTCATAGAAAATAACAAGAGCAAGTGAATACTCTAATTTTAAAGAGAATAGGGTTTAGACAAGAGCCATCTCTTGGTGGCAAAGCTCATGCACAAGAGGTTCCATCATTAAGAAAACCAAAGAGACTTATTCCTACTCATGAAGATGTGATTGAAAACCTCCATTTCCATGTTTTATGAAGAAGAGAGCTTCCTAATGGTCTTGGATGAAAGAGTTCTCTATATAGCTTGAAGTGAAAGCAAAACTAAAATTAAGTAAAAAGCAAGAAATGAAAAAGCAATGGAGAGATGATTGCCAAGCTTCATGATCCTATTCATGGAAATACAGATGAAACATTTATTTCCATGCTACAAAAAGGAACAAGAAGAGAGCTTTTGCAATATTCCTTTCCCAAGAAGAGAGATATGAGACAAGAATCAAACTACCTATATATAAGCTTTTAAATATATACAGCCTATGTTTAATCAAAATCTACTCTAAAATAAAGGGTCAAAATGAAAGAAAAGAAGGAAAAACACGAAGAACAAATAAGAGAGCAATATTAGGGTGGCTAACCTTTCCACCTTCAACAACAAGGTTCAAATCACATTTCATCCTCCAAAATATTCTAAAAAATGTGATTGAAATAGAGAACAAGAAGCTTAAAATAAAATGAACAGAAAGAGTTGAAGAATCAACCTCTAGAGAAGAGGAAAGTTTCTGTTCATAAAAACCACAAGCTAAACACTCTCAAGTATTTTGAAAAATAGTGCTCAAAACTTCAAAGAAAAAGCTTCCAAAATCAAGCTTCAACAGGTATATCTAGTGTACTTATATCAAGAGGGGGTAGGAAAAGGTTTGGATATCTTTGAAAAAGGGGCTTGCTTACTAAGTTTCTCCACCTTAAACACCGAGACAAAAGTCAGATGAGTAGAATTTGGCATTTCACATTGGAAATATCTAAAAAAGGATAAATAGTTTGGTACTGTGGTACGGGAGCACGCATAGCCAGTAAATATTTGTTCTCAAGAACATGGGGCAACGGCAAAAGAATGGGCCGCGACCAACATAATGTGGCATGCCTGGCCATTTTGGTTTTGTTGCTTTTTGAGTGGTCACAGAAAATTGTGGCTCAATTAAGCTCAAAACTAAATTCTTTTGTTGAAAATCAAAGATTAAGTGTCAATATAACATTTCATCATTGAATGTCTAAAAGTGAGACGAAGGTGTCAAAACAGTATCTACACCTTTTTAGATTCAAGTGTTTCTCTCCACGCCTCTAGTCGAAAGTGTTAACTCCTCTTCTAGTCTCATCCACTAACACAACGTAACACCCCGATATTTCATGCATCAATTCACAATGCTTATTTAAGAACATTATAATCCAGACAATAAATTACAACATTAAATAATCTGATTTATCCTAGGTGTTATCTCTTCCCCTAACTACCTACAGGATTACATTAATATATGAATACATTATCAAAAAGTATATAGTTCAAAAACGCTAAGAGATAATACAAAAACAAATAATTCTAAGGGCTTACATCTTTTTCAAGGATTTTCCTTGATTACACAAGAGATAGAGATCTAACTCCTCACATTGCAAAAAAAGTGCTTCATCACATAGCACAAAAAGGGGCCTCTACACTTGGTCTGTAAAAATTATTACTTCTCAATGTCAATCACCTTGGTAACACATCAACACTATCGCTGAAAGGTTGTTAGTTTTCATAGCGAGCAATCGCCCAATAGGAAATATCATTAACAAATTATGTAGTTAATCGAGATACAAATAACTATGCTATGCAATGGACAAGAAAAACCCATGCCTGGTCTTTCAGAAAAACCATGATAAATTAAATTAAAACAATGTTCATAACAAATTTTCAGCACATCATGGGAGCAAAAAATATGCTATGACGCCTAGAATACAAGAGCCAG